>DWUN01004721.1:0-10488 GCA_018249975.1 Passova gellias | reverse complement strand
ATCAAATAATAACTTATATTCAAATTTTCCTTTAACAGAATTATAAAATGACAATAAAGTTTTGTACAATGTTATGGTTTGGTAGTTTAAATACTTAATTAACGTCACAAAACTATAGTGAAGACTAGGATATTAGATAAAAATTTGACAGCTATGGAATACTAACACAAACATATGCGATAGAACAATTTTTATAGTCAACTTAATTGGATCGTGAATGTTGAGTTACCTTTTAGTTCACAGTATGTGGCTAGCAAATTAAAAACTATCTATATAAATAGTTATAATTGTAATAAAATCAATAATAATGGATTAAAAAGTAAAATCACGTTACCACTTTCAAAAAGTTCGCGTGAAATGCAATATGGCTGTAGTGACCGCGTCGCGGTAGCGTATGCTTTCCCACCTGAACATGACACCACCTCCACAGTTATGAAACGCCGTACCACAACCAAAGGAGGCATAGCAAAAACGACTTACACTACTATGAAATAGAATTCAAAATTAAACGAAAGCAACGCCGTTGAACCCCAGTCTGATGGATTAGCTGAGCACGGCTGACCCATTAAAACGATCGATTGTTTCCTTATTGTAGTGCTTGGAACGCCTGTGCTTCGAAAGCGTTGAAGGTCTTAGAAAAATTATCATTTTACAGGCTTTTATTTTCAACATTGTTTGTGGAGGTCACCCTAAGCAATACACGATCAAGTTAGTTTGGCGCATGCGCAGCAGCGATAAGGTTATCTCTACCCCACTAGTTGTGTTAACTTTTTTGTCAATCATTAATCTAATTTATCTCGTCACCGGATTATATCTGTAATTTTATTCCCATTTATAGAAATAAACATTCTTTAAGGTTTTTTTGGCGCAGTTCAAATTTGAATCATAAGGACTTAAGGTTTTATGCTTGTTTGGACTTTTTTACAATTCCTCGCCCACCGGGCTTACTTTATTCGATGTTAGGGTGAACGTATCAATTGAACAGGTTCGTGAAGTTCAAAGTTCAGGCCATGAGTTCATAGAGATAGCGTTGATCAATATCAATGTAATGAGGAGTTGCCACAAGGGGCGCCATTAAAATCCAAGTCGTTACAAAGGTATAAGGAATCTAATTTAAACTATTCAGCACATACTTGTTAGAATATATTAAGACCACACACATTGCTAAATAGTTTGTAGACGTAATTTGTGGGTGTATTCTACAACACTTCTATTCTACAACAGTATTCGAGAAGGCGAATTTTGTATTGTAAAATATGTTGACATCTTTCACTTTACAAACGTCAAAAGTTTACAGTAAGTGCGAAGCCTATCAATAATAAAGTGGCTCTTAGCCACAAAGTTTCTAAGCAATAACTTACATAAAATTAACACTTCGACCGTTATATTCCATTTTGATATATTATTTTTGCTTTTTTCCTTAATTCTCAAGGTAGACACAGTCGAATCACACAATCTTAGTCCTCTTGTAATATCTAAGGGCTGCACTTATATTATATACAAACACGATTACTTATTAAAACCTTTGAAGTGTACCTACAAATTATAATAACAAATGAGGTGTTCTCGATGTATTTCCAAATCTCTGCTATCATCTTTAATGTTATACTAATCTATACAGAGACAGTAAGTTTGACACAAGTGATATGTTAATACTCACTTATTGTAATTGGCCTTATGATGACATAGTTTCGATATTATAATTCATTCGGAATCTGTAACTAGAAATTTACTACGATATGATGACATTTCGTTGAGTTACAATCTATGGCCATTACTGAGACACTAATTTATTAATAAACTAACTTATGTCGGTGTTTCACAGAAGCTAGGAATGTTATCGAGAAGTCAATTAGCATGTCCATCTATCATAACCTTAGGTATAATTTATATTACTATGAGAACCAATTTCTCTGCAATTATTATTTCGCTTTGAATATTGCGCTTTACGGAAGTCATCCAATGCATATTTGTGTACAATATATGTATTTTTATAGCATTTTGCTGCTTTCTTCTACTTGTCTTTTTTTAAATATCTAAACAAATGATCTTTCAAGCAAAACATCTATGTGTATCAAGCAACTAAACTCCACTACTTCTACATATTGTTATTTATTTATCTTTAATTCTATTTGAAGTTAAAAATGTACGCTTTTGTCGTTCCATAAAGAATCCAAACGTGCCTTAATCGTTACGCAATGTGCGATGTTTTGTTGCTAGAGTGTGTTATTTAAGGTTTTTATTATGTTCTGGTTCGCAGGTGGTGATTTGCGGTGCGGTACCATCGATGGTCCGGTCGGTCCGCCTCTACAGCCAGTGCTCGCATATGTACGTCAACGTATTCCCAAACGGCACCGTCATGGCCCGCTCCGATGGAAACGACCAACGTGAGTATTACCGTACTTTTTGTACTAACATCATACAAATAGAACTCTAGATTCCAAATTTCCAGGCTTTCGTCACTTTTGTATATACTCTTGGTTTGTGGCAAGGTGTAATTACGACTGTAAAAATATAAATATTTAACAAGTTCAACAAGAACAAGAGCTTGATAGGCTATAACTTCTATTTTGTAGACAAATGCGTAGACAAATTTAACAAAGCTTGAAAATCAGAATCATAAGTATTTTTCACTATCCGTTTTTTGCCGTTGATTGGTCAGATGAACAAAACCGGCAAAATAATGCATAACATGAACATTCTCAAAACCCACAATCATTAGGATAAATACGTTGGAAGTTTGCAAAAAATCAGTTATTGCACAAAAATGTAACCTAATTTTGTCCAGGTGCCGCCCATGCATGGAATTTAGAGTGTCTTCGATATCGGTGATCGCATAAAGTGATTGAGGTTGCTACGCTGGTTATCGCGCGATGCGTAATATCATGAGGACTGCAATCGCCCTAACTGACAGTGTACGTAATGCGCCCGAGGGCTATCGGTTATGATAAACTGGGTCAAATTAAGATTAATTTCATTAATTTCAAAAATTCAATTTCCAGTTGCTTATGTCAACATTGTATTTTATACGTCATGTTATGATCCCGATCGGTTTTGCATTATTGGTTTTGATTATTAATACGTTAATATTATAACTCAGTCAATAATTTGAATAACAGGTTAGGTTTAAAACAATATCGTTGCTTACAATAACTTCTCAAAACACAGTACAATGCGCCTTTACAGTAGTTTATAGAAAGTACGATGATTACCTACGTCGTTTATATAATGTGGATAAGATGAAGCATACTTATATACCGACAAAATATTCTCCTTCTAATTTGCTTCATAACATTCGTTTTCCTTTACAAAGGGACACAGTCACAAGTCATTATAAAGGAGAGTTTAAAACAGGAATGCGTTCGTAGCTAAACACACCGGGCTTGCCGTAATCGTATTGGCGGGTGCTAGACGTGAGAAACTATAGGAATATGTCAATACATGAGGGGTCAGTGACCAGTGTGCAACAGGTAAGCCGTATGCAATATAGTAACGGGCATGGTCACCGAGCGATACGAGGGATATTGAGTGGGTCGTGTGAAATATGAAATCGTCCCCCAAGGACGGTTTTTACGATGCCAAAAATATACAGAACGTTTTCCTCGGTATTCGTGTTTCTTGTGTGTTATTTGAATCGATCGCCGTAGATGTTTAAGAGGTAACGAATGATAACGTAATTCATACGATAATAAAGGTCATTAACTTCTGTCTAATGATCACTGGTTCACAGCGGCTATCATTATTATATGTACGACAGTTTCTTATATTCGATAATTTGGAGTTTCAGATAACTACTGACACATAGTGTCAGATTAATTCCTAACTTTAGTGTCTTATAATTTTAAATAGTTTATGTATTAGCAGAATATACGTGAAGAATAAAGCAGAAGCAGTTATTGCGGTAGCTTATACTTTTACTAGGATGTATCGCACTATCTTTAGAGTACTAAGTATTTATTTTATTACTCATGTTTTCTTGTGTATAATGACTATTTGAAGTCTGAACAAACCGGTTCTCCAGTCAGTACATTTTTGGTGTACACAAGTATAAAATGAGAAGGAATTAGTCAAATTGCTGGGCCGTTGGTAATAAAATTTCATATGAAAATAGTGTGAGACCGTATGGATGTGACTGTTACTTAAATTGCAATTGCTTATGAAGATTTAGTTGGTTTATAATATTATAGAAAAGGGGTACACATTGTATTAACTGTACACAATGATTCCACCCGGACCAAGTCGCAGATAGAAGCTAGTGCTATAAGTGGTTATAATATGCTATAGTTATAAATGTTTCAAGATAAAAATCTTATATTTATCATATTACTAATAAGCGTTGCGTTATATGGCCAACAAGTATTTTAAATAGACGTTTAACTGGCATATTAGGCTTTTGAGAAGTTGAAAATTAACAATAAACGCGCGTTTTATTAAAGCTCGTATAAAGCAAGCGTTTAATAGATTCTCTAAAGCATACATTTTATTAGATGCTCATCTAATGTGTAGAGGATGTATGGACTCGTGCGAGTTTGAATTGGCGAAAGCACTTAGTGTCCGCGAATATGTAATATGTGGCCGTCGGATTACTTAATATTTGTAGTGAGACACGCAACTATTTAGCAGTCACCTGTTCAAATAAAAAGTACTTTCACCTTTCTTTATTTTGTTCAGCAAGCGGCTTGCGGTTTGCACAAAAATTATCGCAGGCGCTTTTATGATCTGCGCGCTCGAGTGTCGACGGAACGGTTTTTATTTTATCTTTTATTAAAAATAAATAAAAGAACGTGAGCATTGTCCTTTAAAAATGTGAATAATCCTTTCCAAAAATATGTAAAGGAATGTGATAAATGATGACCACAAGGTCTGCAGGCGCCAGTCTGCAATATACCTATATTATTTAAAATGTCGTAAGAGCGCTACTTCAAGTGATTTCCAACTTTATCTACGGGTCAATAGACGGAAATTTGTGTTATCTGCGTCGTGTCCTCTACGTGCACTACAAAATGCATCGTCAGATCATTATAAAGTTCATATTACGTGTGACATAGGCATGCCTGACCTAATAAATACTGACACTTGTTTTCCATAAGCAAATGCTGGCTAAACACAATAAATTTTAATAACATTTATTACGGTAAAAATGTCTGCAATTTTCGGTCATAAATAAGAAAAACGCGAGTGAATACACATATTGTTATACGACATGTTGTTCAGAACGTTTTTTTTTGTTAAATCTGGTTGTTTCTGTTAAATTTGTGGAGTTGTAAGAATTCACCTAACCAGTTATTAATATATCACGTTTGCTACTTGTTATAAAAACTTGGGTAAAAGTAGTGAATACCAATGTTTGTTCTACGCCCATAATATCATATGAATAAGAAAACCATTTAATTTAATGTGGACAATAATCGCGTGAGAATAAACATTGTTGTCAATAAAAAACATTTAATCACTTGACCCGTGTTACTGCGTGTTAGTTGTGAGGCAATAAAAGAAACTCGAGCCAATATTAAATTTAACGATTTAATATTGCATCGCCAGCCACGTCTGATCTCTTTCAACCGCCTTTGTTAGATGCAATACTAATGGAGCGGAGGTCTTATTTCTTTTGTCATGTAACAGCTCGTCCAACGCATTGCACCGCCTACCGCCGAATATCGCGTAAAATATGTGATGTTTTTTAATTAAAATTAGATCTGAACGAGCTGATAAAGAAATTCAATAATTCATATAGAGTTAGAAACGACTCGTCGAATAACGGGTGCTTTTGAAGTCGCCGATGCCGAAGGGTAAATGTAACTTGTAAACACTTTTACGCCAGTAGTCGAAGCACTTGTCGCCTTCGATAGAAAGTCGATACACGAAATTAATTTCGTTCGAAGAAATCCAATTTATTTTTCATAGAAGAACATAACGTAAATGAAATGATGAATTAATAAAAAAACATTCCATTTCCAAATTCGGGTTGTTTGTTTTTTTAATGAAAATATAATAAAAAATTTAACGTTTCGAATTGAAAATAATGGAGTTCTTCTCCTTTGCAACGTTTATCGAGTGATTTTTTGCGGCAATTTATCGAAAGAGGATCGTCGGGACGCAAATTATAAGAAATCAATCGACGTAGGCGGTGCGGCGCCTGCCCAAATTAAGTTGTTATAGTTTAAAAATATTATAATAAAATACTCATGAGGCCCTCCGTTTCGCAAAAAACGATACCACACGCACGTACCCCATTACTGTGCTATAATCTAATAAATATTAAGGGACGTAATTTGAGCGCTCGGGAAAATAACAGGCGGGTGTAAAATCGATTCTGTTTTTGAATTCCACGAATTTGTCTCGATTATGTCTGTCAAATTTGATATTGATGTTAAATTAAGTTTTTGAAGCCGTCTTGAGTACTATTTAAAGGAGTGCGACTTTTCGTTTCCTAAGAAATACTTAAGTAAGGTAAAATTTGTTTTTAAATATGCACGTTTACTAATTCCTTTTAAAAGGACAGTGAAGAGAGTTTTGCCGACAAGGCAGTTGCTTTGTGAAGGTTCTCGCTGACGAAACCTGGTAGCGTACAAATTTATTTGATTGTGATATATATTCTGATTTTAGCTGTCGGTGGATGGACATTAAGCATTAATGTCTATACGTAAATAATAAAACAGTACTATGGCCCACGCACAATAGTTTTTGGAACCTCAAAACTTTCTTTGAAAGTTGAACAAGTCTTTGGAATTGTTGTTTGATCATTTCTCTGTATGATTGTATCAAAAAACTTGAGGCTTTTTTAAGAGGATATTTTGAATCACATCAGAATTTATTAGTCCACTGCTGAACATAGCTCTTCCCTAATGAGCATCATTTTGCCGTCTTAGATTTGCCGCATCCAGCACCCACCTGCAAACTTTTACATTATGGAAACCAAACTGTAGGGTATTATTTGCAGCGGAAAATCTCTCATATTATTATTATATTGCATATTTATTCTCGTTATGTAAGTTACCAACTCTTAAGTAACGTGTTTGGTTAGCTAATTGCGGTGCTTTGAGTGATTTGCAATTTATAATCTCATATAATTCTACGAAATTCTTCAAGCGTTTCTTAAGTTCACGATAAGTTAAGGAGGAAAATTGGTTTGAAGTTAACTAAAGCGCTCGTGGTTCTTACTCGGTTCCGGATTACACGTATTCTGTAAAGTTCAGTACGAGTAATGCGTTGACTATGTCGCATCTCAGCTGGGTTACCCCAAGTGGTTATTTTCAGAGCTTGTCTATGTATCGAAGGATATATTAAACATTTGGTCTTCTTAATTATCGGCATATGATGTTCGTTAAACTTCTTTGAGGACGGTTAGAAAGATACAAAAGACGGGTCGGAAACTAATATGTCATATATAGCTTTGGATTATAGGCGTAAAGTAAAAAATACTTCAAGCCTCTCTGAGTTACGTGAAAGGACCTATCCGATCAGTAGGTTGGTTAACGGATTGAAGACAGACACATACAGTATCACGTCGCTCATACTAAATACTCGCGTTTCATTATTATGTTTAAAAACAGATTACGAAAATTATTAAGGAATAAAATAGTAACGAAGTGTTTAGAATTTTTTTCTCCGAGTCAACGAACACCGAAGCGGCGATGGTATCTATCGGACATTATTTGATAGATTATAATTATAACATGGACATTTTTACAGTTCTACTTTAAATAAATGAATATAAATACGTTACTGGAACTTGTCGTTATCGCAAATGGCTCCGTCGAATATTGAAATTAAGACAAGAAAATTTTATTTCGCGATCAGAATTCAAATGAATACATTTATTCTTATCGCTCTATAAAATAGACAGCTTATCAACAATATTATTGCCTTGATTATAACAACACGCGTTCGCAACAATTACCGGCTGGGTGGTCCGTTTGCGGCGTGTTTCCAATGAAATGTCGCGAATAAAAAATATGACGTACAATGTTTAGCAAACAGCGTACAATGTAACAATAAAAATGTGGAATCCGGTTGTATTTTACATATAGATGTTGTGTCCGAATGACCCGGCAACCAGTGGAATGTTTTCAAATAATAAATACATTTTAATTATTTAAAAATTGTTATTTATTGTTCTGATGTTCATTAATTGCACGTATCAATATGATTTATTAGGTCTGGTGTGGTCCAGCGTGTTTCAATGAATCTAATTAATGAATTGAATCATCAAGGCGTTTACAGATTACACTTTTAGAACGTGTTTTCACTCATCTTTTTTATTATGTAAAAGTGTTTTATAATAAAATAAACAATAAACATAAAAGATACTTTGCATTTATGATTGGAACCTCCCGTTTCCTGCTAGTATGAATGGGTTTCATCCCTGACAGGGTGAGTCGTGAAGCTTATATAACCATATTACACCAGTAAAAATAAAACCTAGCAGTTCTTGGATCGCAAAGACTCTTTCGACATAGTTTAACGTTTGTTATTTCATTGTAAAATGTAAAACCGCATCCATATAAGCATCCGGATCGACCGTTTAACGGTTCCTTCGAAGTTCCCTCCACGGAGTTAAGGCAGTGGTAATTATATATCAGTATAATATAACATTAAAACTATGTCGGAAAAAATGTTACTAATGCTATAATATCCAAGTAAATGTCGAGTTAGAAAAATTTGGACAAAAAAAAAAAATTAACAACAGTCATTAAAATATCTATTGAAATTATTTATAAAAAACTAATATTATAATTTTTGTACTTTACCGTAATGTTGGTTTATGTTTCCAATTCCTTAAAGGATAGTAGGCAGATCACGTCCGTACGATTTACTTCCTCGTAATTCAGAAACACGATTTGTGTTGATTTGGTATACGCAAAACAATGCTAAAATCGATCGTCTTTATTATAAAGTAAGGACAAAGCAAAAAACTAATTTGTAGATAAATAGAAAAGGCTTATACTTCATTTAATAATAGTCTGTCTTTGTGTACAAACTAAACAAAACAAGTGTAAAAATATTCGGAGTTTCAAAAAAATTTCAAACTATTATTGTCTATATCATGGATCTCAACAAATAAGACATTATCTACTTAAAAACATGTGTACACACAATCTTAAATGCATTTATCATTGTGATGTCCGAGCTTAGTTATCAAAATAATATACGTTTGACCCGATTTCAATAGTGGTGACAATTCCTTACTGAATCATATCGGACGATAACGCATCAGGGTTATCGCTAACATAACTCTTCAAATATTTACCGTAGGACTGATTTTCGATTGTTCGCAACAGAACATTGTTTTCGCTGTGACATACTTTGGGTACGTCATGTGAAATTCACCTACTCCCTTTATGTCTACGTTTTCGTGTCTGTCAAAGTATTTATATAAAACCCGCAGATAGGTGCAATCATACGTCTGATGGGATATTAAAGATTATTTTCTGATATACTTCTCATCAATAGGTATAATAAAAATTGCATATGCCGATAGCGTTGAGGTTATTCCCATGAATTTTTGAATGCTTATGTTATCATATTAATAGGTATGCTAATTTAATGCAAACAAAAAACACTAAAACATCTCTATACGTGACGTTACATAGTAATTAATATCTATAATTAAGGCTATGACTTAAGTTATAGGAATAATAGTAATACTTTATATATCTTGTCCGTTTGTGCGTTGTCTGATTACTATATACTATACTAAAATTTATTGTTTCTGGGAGTGAGATTATATATGTAGATACGACCATTTATAAGTTTATTAAACACTCAGTACTGTCTGCCTACCCTGTTAGGGACCGGGCTTGATGGTATAATATTAATAAAAATGATAATATAATAATTTTATACGTGATATGTGGTTACTGTAAGACAGACTGTCTAATTCAGAATCAGCTTATCGGGCGTAGAAATTGTCCCAAGTTATTTTATGGTAGTAGTGAATTTACACCAATCCAACATAATTAAAATGCTTCATTGGTTTCAAACAATTATCTTGCGTTAACCAGGCATTCGAGCAATCATAATCACTACATTGTATAAAACAAAGTCGCTTTTCGCTGTCTGTCCCTATGTATGCTTAGATATTTAAAACTACGCAACGGATTTTGATGCGGCTTCTTTAATAGATAGAGTGATGCAAGAGGAAGGAAAAGAGAAAAAATTTTTTTCGAATGACAAAAAAATTATTTGTCAAATTTTTCAAGGCATCCTAGAAAATTTAAATGTCGCCTAAAGTCACTATTCCACGCGGACGAAGTCGCGGGCATAGCTAGTCTATACTATCAATATAAAGCTGAAGAGTTTGTTTGATTGTTTGCACGCGCTAATCTCAGGAAATAGTGGTTCGATTTGAAAAATTCTTACAGTGTTAGATAGCTCATTTATCGAGGAAGGCTTTAGGCTATATAACATTACGCTAAGATGAATAGGAGAGCAGCAGCAATAAAAAATAATTTATATGGCAGAACAACGTTTGCCAGGTCAGCTAGT
>DWUN01004720.1:0-10490 GCA_018249975.1 Passova gellias | reverse complement strand
TGTCTCAAGAAAATTCAGAAACATTACACCAATTAATTAATTTAAAATAATCCATTAACTCTTAATAGTTAAATTAACATAAATAAGTGTAATAATTAAAATCAACGCAAACCCGTTACTTTAGTTTTTTTTTTAAAATGCAAACGCAAGTATTTATATAGGGTTGCATTTGACTACAAGATCACTTAATCGTAAATGAAGTGTAGTCTAAGATGTAGCACAAATAGTCCCCGATACCGCGCAACAGTACATTTTAATTGTAACGTTTGAAAGAAAGCATAATAGTATTATTCTATTGTTTCATTGGAGTTTCACGAAACTTCACGGAAATTGCGGTTGGCACAATAATTTCGGGTCCCTTTTCATAAAAGTTTAAGCAGCTTAGGCGCACGCGGCTTTGGTGGAGCTCGACGAAACAAGATTAACATTCTAGCGTAATAGTAACGTCGTTACCATAAAACTCTTAATTTTCTTTCCACGAAACATAAAGTTTGGAAATTATGTGGCTTTACCGCATTAATTGGGAAGAAAGGTCGTTGAATGGCGGCTATGTGTCGGCATACGAAACACTAGTCGATTTCCTACTAGATCTCTTAGGAACTGAAGATCTCAAAGGAAACCGCAGGATTCTGAAGGTTTAGAACTGGGTGGAATGGCGCTGATTAGAAAGAGCCTATGTCCAGCAGTTAAAAGGAGGGATACAGTGCATTTAACGCTTAATTAATACAACATTACATAAAAAGGTACTATCGAAAAAAACTACATTAACAATATATTTGAATTTTCCCAACACCGTTTGGGAAAATATCGATAAGAAAGTCCCGGAAAGGGAGACCATTCATTCTTTTCGGGTTTCATTGAAAGTTGCCATAAATATTTACCTCCTTCAGCCCAATTTATTCCGATAGGCCCACAAATTTCCTGGACGCGAACGTTACAGAAATATAAATTGGGTTCAGTTAATCAGTGTCGCGTTTAATTCGTGAATGTTGCAATTTTATTTCTTACCTTAATATATACCAACGCTTAATGTGTCGGTATTAACGCTGCATATTTTGACGGGACTTTCACGTGTAGACACTCAAGTTATAAAGAGTAAGTTAAGCAGCTTTTTTGAAAATATGTTGTTTTTCAAAACATATCAAACACAAAATTTCACAAATTTGAATCCACCACCGCAACTAGTATATCATATACACAAACATTTATTACATACTTACTATTATTACTTACAGTTAAGATATAGTATTCCTTGGGAGAGTAAATACTATTTCTCCGACATTTACACACGTTTAAATTTTATACAAATATTCATAGAACAATAAATTTAAGTATCGCAATAATCATAGAGCTAAATATCTCTATATGAACCTACAGTTAAAGAAAAAAGGGCTTAACATCTACTGAAAGTGGTTAAGAAATGAAATATATTTGTTGTACAGAAAGAAAATAAGAAATACAAGAAAGCGCTACTATTACCTTGGTAAGTTACAGACTCCCAAAGGATAACTAAATGTTTCAGGCTATCGCTGCGTGGCGGAAAGCTGGTAAATAATGTATACAATTTCAGATGAGTTTACTAAAGGTTTGCAGGGCAGTGAATGATTAACAATAAGCGAACAACGATATGTTTGAAACATATAATGATGATGCGGGAGTGCAGTCTTAGAAACCGGCTAGTATGTATTAAAAGAATAATGAAAGTAGAAGAAGCACGTTCGTCTGCAAGGATAGAGATGTCTGATATAAATAATACTAAAAGTCAATGATAAAGATGTAAGAAAATCTTAACGTTGAAGTGGATATACATAAAGCCGCTCCTAAAATAACAGACTGCAAGCAACTTTGCTATTCCATGCTATTCTTCTCAATGTTGCAGTGACTTCTAACAGTATATCATTTATGTTAAAACTTTTCTCATATTCTTTGTTTTAACTCGTCTATATCTAGTTGCTCGTTCGCGATAAAACAGTATCCTTAAGCGGAATCTTATCTGATATTCGGCGCATACCCTCCCGCTCTGAACAAACGTACCCACATAAAGTTTTAGACTAATCGTACAAAACATAACCAACACGGAGAAGAAAAGAACCCTTTAAGCCAACGGTTTATTTTGCGGTGTCTCACACACTAGCTTATTTCTAGAGAGCCGAATACTGGAGTTCGAGAACGAGTTTGACTCAATCTAACTTATCTAAACTAGTTTTACTCTAACAGTTTTGCGTGTTGGATTCCAGACACATATTATACAAAATAAATGCTTATAACGGATAAAATTTTTGAAAAATGCAACATACGAATATACATATGTATACTCGTATATAACTTTACTAAATGTATACATAAATTAAGACAATTTTATTTACTTATAATGTTTGTGCAACGTATTTTGTGCTTAACCAGGAAATGGGATATGATTTTATTCTTTGGAATACCGTGTATGCACTGAGATTTTTAAGCAACGAACATTTTTGAGCGATGTTCTTAACTCAGTCATTTGAATCTGAATGGCTTAACGCGTTTACACCTTATATATATATTTTATTAATAATCGAACATGTATACGTATAGGCCCTTTCATACGTTTCCAATATTAATGTAATCTTAAAACTATTTCTATTTGACTGTACCTACAGCTCAACTCTTGCTGTGCTTATGCTACTGCTCTCGAACCCCAGATAAGGACACTTACCTCCTGTAGCATGATACGTTAAGATCGCATTCTGTATTCTACCATATTACGAGATCGTCTCAATGCTGCATGGATACGAAATAGTTCGCATAATACGAAGAGCAGAATAATGTAGAAATGTGAATATATTTAAATCCCTAGTATTGTTGTCTTTGTGAGAGACTTCATAATTGTCGTTTGTCTGTGAAAGGACGATTACTGCAATAACTGCCACTAGCTGCAACACTTACTAGTCTGTATTCTATACTAGTCAGATTGAAGAGAGTTATCATACCAATATTATAAAGAGGAAAGATTTGTGTATTATGTAACGAATAGGCTCAAAAATTACTTTACCGATTTCAAAAATTCTTTCGCCATTTGAATGCTACACTATCACTGATCAATATAGGTTATGTTAATTATAGAAAAAAATAAGGATCTTTACTAAAATTACAATAATGTAACCCAAGTTTTAAAAAAATGCCGTAAATTTGCAGTAAAAGACATCGTAGGTAACTAAACTGCTGCCCAAAGTCACTATTTCACACGGACGAAGTCGCGGGCAAAAGCTTGTATTTGTACAGAAAAAAAGTTATCGTATACTTTCTCTCTTTCTAATGTCATTGATCTCTAGGATTTTTTTAGAGGAATACAGTAGCAAACGAATTAACAGCATTCAAAAGTAGCTACTGTACCGCATTGATATTCAGACAACCTCGAGTAGGACTGTAGTACTAACAAATAGTATTTACATTTAATTGGTAACAGGACAATAGGACTGTTACGGTAAATATGTAGTAATGTTAACAGGGCAAATGAGGCCTGTTAAGATTTTAATATGAGTGCAGAAAGTATTTCTCTGTATTCGAGGTCAATAAATAGAACTACGCGAGGGATTTAGTTACGTCACGTGCATATTGGTATTTTTATAATAATTTGTTTACATGGCACTGAAAAAACATAAAATCGTAGTGCGAGGCCACGAATGAGAAGCTTCATTTTATGCTAGTAACAAAAAATATAGTTTGTACGATAAAAACGTTTGTTAAAGTCTAGTCACATAATTCCTGTAAAGATCCAAGGGGAATGTCGGGGTCGTGAGTTAAGTCCAATATCCGCTAAGCCGGAAGCGCAGAGGCGTGCCAGCTTAAGCTGACCCTGCGGTGCCAAGGGTACCAATTAAAGGATTAAAATTACTTAGTGAACTATCTGTGACGAAGTTTCATTAAAGTAACGATTAAAAATGTATGGTTTTAAATATTTTAGTAGATTGTTTAGTGAATGATATGTTTGTATAAGCGTTGAAAAGGAAAGGTGTTACAAGATTTTAAACATATATAAATATGTTTCCTCCTCTTTGTTGTATCGCGTTAAAACAAATGAAGAAATATAACATAACTACATAACAAAAGGGTCGAAAAAAAAGTCATAACTAAAAGATAAACAGACTAAAATCACCCGATCTTGACAATAAACCCTACCAAATTTTTGTCTAACATCTCAGCTAAACTCTTTTATTAATATTTGCTAAGTAATGCTTAATACTATGGAAATATGAAAATATATCTTAAGAAAACTAAAAATGTTGTTGTCGTAAAAACATTTCGCGTTTATCCAAAGCCTGATAAATCCAGGCTTAGCGTAAGTCCGACAATTAATGCTCCGCAGACACTTCAAGAAGTTTGCGAGTTATTGTTCCGACATAAAACGGGTTAGTGTCGCTACGACATATCTCTCATTTAAACAGGCCAAAAAAAACCATACAAATATTGGGATGATGTGGGTTGAGCCTGTGTTATGGTAACCAGACAATGCATAATTTACATACATACATAAATTTCATAATAATATTTATAATTATGCGATTTTACACCTACATATTCTAGTGGATCACACATCATTTGCCTTGGGCGAAAATCATACCTAAACCCCAGCTCATCGATTCACATTCACTTACTACTAGACTAATGGTCTTAAACTAATACATTTATTCCTCGAAAACGTTACAACGACAATAAAATAGTCAACTAATGAACTAATTTTCTGCTCAACCTACAAAATTTGCAAACATTACTGTATTACACCTTCAGAAAATATTTATTAAAGCGATTTTACTATAATGTTCTGAAATGAACTGCTCAGTTTTTTTACTTGAGAGCTTTTAAAAGTCCTTGTGATTTTACAAAAAATGTCGACATGTCAAAACCGAACTTCGTGTCACAAAAACATGCTGTGTTAAATTGTCTGTTTAGAAACTTTTCAAACATTGACAATATTTTATATTTCTAGAGAATCATAAGATTTACGTTTTTGCATATATATTAGATTTACTTCTTTAAATATACAATATCATTTAAAATATTTTCATAAAAACAACGCTACACATGAAGCACGTCTAAAACGTCTAGAACTTTAATTGAACTAATAGTACGAATTTCCTCTCCATGATTTTTATCACCATTGTAACAAATTACATTTAATATTACATATAAACTCACGTAACTCACTATATTAAAAACTCACTTTGTAAAGCCAGATCTACATATATAGCAGGTTTTGATCTCCAGATCCCTCGAGTGGATGACAGAAAACCGAACAATTAAAGTACCAATGCTTATAAATATGAAATAAGTTATAAAATTGTAGCTAATTTAAAATTCCACTCAGTGTATAATTAACAAAATTTAGTTACGGACTAAGCTTGTTTGATGTTACGCTTCTGTTTTGATAAAATATTTTTAAATTGTTAAATGAAAAGAACAAAGATATAATTAAAAAGGTAATATAAATTTTGCACGATGAGGGGGACGACAGTTGGAAAGGGAGATTTTATAATATTTCTTACCGGATTCAGATACCGATTGTACGCCTAAGATTAAAATTCACTCTTAAAATCCTTCGTCAAAATAATTTTAAACAATGGATTCAATTTAACCCCATGGGTTGACTCGTAGGCATTAATTCCGCCACTTGTACCAACCCACATATTAGCTTTACGTGTCACAAATAAAGTGTTACTGTGTAATAAACTGTATCGAGATTTTGAACAATTTAATTAGATATAACTATCATTTAATCATCAGTTAATAAACCTTGCTTCAAAAAAATAGATACATGCAGAGCACGAGTCAAATGTATTATTTCTCATAAGCGCAAAGAATGCGTAGTAAAATTTGAAAATCCTGCAAAACTGTAATGCACGAGCGAATTGGCGCTATGGCACATATGGGATTCGACGTGGATTTGGCAGCACGTAAATTGGATGCCGACAGCAATCCATTTGGTACCCCGGTTACCGCATGGCTGCACCTTCGTTACCACACCCGCTCTTCGTGATCACCGGCAGTCAGGGTTGCCAGTGCCGTAAGATATCATGACGAATACCACTATCTCGGCGTAACCTGCAGAGTCCATTGCAAAACGACCTGCATTAGGGATGGGATTTTACAGCAAGATTAATAATGAATGTTTTAGAGAGGGTAAATTGTTTATTCAAAATTAATTTGAATAAATGCTATTTAATCAATAACAGAATGGAAACCATAAGAAAACAATAACTATACCGAATATAAGAAACTAGATACTTAAATGGATTCTGTACATAATACTGACGAAAGGTGAACTCAACAACCCTGTTCGGATTTATGCCGTTAAGCTCATAACTATAAGTTTCCTCTATATTCATAGTAAGTTGCAACTCAATATTCCAGCAGCCATATGTATACTGTAGTTAGGATAACGATACCCACGCGATTCAATTAGTTTCGCGGATTATAACGTTACATTTGCGAATGTCTAAATCATTGACGCAATAACACATCGAAAATGATCGATAAACTTAAGCAATACAGTTAGCCACAGGATAGATGACCGTTACTAACACATCTTAAACATTCCGAAATTTGCGTTTAATGGATAAATTGCAAAACGATTTTGAAGTGTAGTTATTCGACCACAATATTCCCTGAAATGAAGATAGAATGTCTTTGGTTACCGCTATTGTTTTGTCATGCCAAAAGTGTATGAGTTTGTCATGCCAAAGGAATCTGTATGTTTTTCTTTTTTCCATACTTTAAATATAAACAAAAGCGTTAACATCAAGCTATCTTATCTGTCCGAACTGTCCACCTTAATAAAACGTTATTTGCAATGTAATAATGCATAACGATTTGAAAAACAACATGGAAACTGTTTTATGGCAACTTCAGTTGGAAAATATGCGCTGTTGTCCTCTGAAGATGAATCACGAATGACAAATGTATAAATTTGCACTCGAAATGGCAAAAACTTGTAGAAGCATAAGGAGGTGTTAGAATCTCGTGGCGGATAAGAATATTTTAACATCCGAGAATTACAGTTACGGCTACTAGAACTTTATATAACTGTCTTGGAATCTACGATGAAAAATGCGTAGAAGAGAACCGTCTACGCCGTGATGTAGGTCCGGCACACAATTGTAAAACTATTTTTATCCATAGTACCATTGCGTAGAAATAAAGTATAGTGAAAAATTATACGTTCGTTTTCTTAACTTAATAGAAAAGATTAGAGATATTAAAAGTAATATTGAAGGTGATGTGTTACAAGATTTTTTTAGTCGTTAACTCTGGCCGAAGTGGTAGTGGCTGCTACAGTGATGACTCCTTGGTGGAGAAAATTTTGCGCTACACATTTACATTTGTGACTATTGATGGCATTACTAATAGTTTGTTGGTTTTAATTATTATAATTACATATATTGACCAACGAGTGTATATTAACCAAAGCTGGCACTCTAGAGATATCACAATGTTTTCCATTAATTTCCATTATTTAAGAAATACTATTTAACTATTACTTCCTTTTTTCTGATAAGCAGAGAAAAGCGTACCTAGATACACGAGTATGAGAGCTAATAGAAAAGTTTTACCGACGTTTCCGAGCAGGAGTGTAACTAAAGCCGACGATCCTGAGAGTTATCGTTTGATTACGGCCTCTAACTTTAAACAAAACAACATTCAGAATTGAACGATACCTAAAAACTTTTCACAAGGAGTAACCCACTAACCCATATTTGCTTTAATTCGAGATCGACAAACATCATTGGGGCCTAAATTGAATTTTTTCATTGAACTAGCTCTAATTCTTATTTGCCCCACTGTTGGGAACCCGGCTCTCCAAAATGCAACAGGAAAATTTTTTTGTTCAATTCACAAACTATCTACCAATAAAATTTTTGCCATCCCATCACCGCCAACTACTCCCAGAAGATTTAAGTTATCTTCTGGGATTATCTTAATTCTGAATTTCACCAATAAAAATCATTACTTATCCTTATCGTTTGCATATCTGTTAATTATTTAAAACTATTTGTAGGCGCTAAAACAATTTCACCCAACGCCCAAACAATAATAGCCGTGAATACACAATGAACACCCTCAGAGATTAATTTGCAACGGTAATCACTGACAACCTGTGAAATCGTTGGCGTGGCTGAAGCTAATATAAACGTCAATACTGACAGTCATTCTGATCCGAGTTACTTGTTGGCCTCAATTTTTCCCCGGATAAAATAACAAGCTCATAGGCCACTGTCATGAAAAAATATTCGGTGTAGATTGCTACGATAACAAAAATATATCAGAGTAGGTACAGGATGTGTTACGTTATCATGTTGTGACTGTATACTCGTACAATACACCTATCTCTATAACTTTAATAAGAAGTTACTTATAATTGTCCACAGATTAAAGCTAATTTTAAGTTTATGTTTTTCTGTGTTAATCAATATCTTTGCTTCATAAGTTGAAAAGAAAATTGATAACGGACCGGTTAGCTCATTACAAACACTAATCAAAAAATAATTTCTATTAATGCAAAGGTAGAAAGAGTATAAAAGTACTTAAGTGTTCAGATGGCTGGACGCATCGTCGAGGAACATAATTAGCATCGACCCCAGCAATTAACCGAGACCGATCCCCTACGAGATTTCCTATTCCGCCCTATTCCACTGTTTCTCTTCTATTTGTTTCAACAGTACATTAAGTAAACGATAACAAATGCATGTACGCAGTGCACTCTAAAATTTTATCATTATTGATGCAGAATACAGTACCGTTAACAATAAACTATCATGTGGAGTGCCAAATTTAAAATGATATTATTTTGGTAATACCTGTAATATTAATATAATTGGTGAGGATTAATTCAAAATCGAAATTAAAATAGAATCAAGAAGGAGTGATATTCGAAACGTTTGTATCGATGTGTCCATGTTTGAGCCGGTGAATTAGTAATCAGATCACTAATGACGAAGTGTTTGTCCGTGAACTATATCTCCGAACCTTGAAAGGGTTGTATCTGGGTGTACAATTATACCACGGTTGGATACCAACCGGGTCATTATGCTGTACAACGCATTAGTTACTTAAGTAAAAAAAAAACCGTTTTCTGTGGAGACCCGTGAATTTGTATTATCCGATTGCGCGCGTTAGCTAAACGATGATAAATGTGTTATTTCTGTACTCGGCGAGCCAAACAATTTTCACTTGCCCCGTCGAGCAGCGTACAAATGGCGCAATAAAGTCCCACTAAGTCGGACATTAATTTGTGATGCCCTTTACGCGGCGTAAAGCGCGTTAGCATTTTATTGTTGCTTTTCAGATTGCCATAATTCGAATCTTAATTTGTCTTTTTCAAGTCAGTCTTGAAACGACGTAGTATATAAGCTTCCGCATCTACATATTTATAAGACGATGAATTAATTTACGCATATTTATATATTATATCATGGAATATTTAGTATACTATATAGATATGTTATGCCACAAAGACAGCATAGTCGTCACCACCACGGCAAATCCACTCCAGTTGTTATATCTCCTTTTGTAAACTTGATATTGCTAGGATCTTGTTATGCAATGTTATTCTCAATTCCGATGCTCATAATACTACGAGGTGCGCCGTCTAATACCGATTTGTGCGGAGAAGCTTCTATGTAATGACGACATAAAAATTTTGCGCAATTCGCTAGAACGCCAAAGTATTTGTTAAAAAGATTGCCGTTCACTAAATTATTAACGTGAAAGCTATAATGAGCTATAAATAAATAACACACACGAAAGCGCCCAATTAGAACGAATTAACGCTAGTTTTAAAATATTCTCGTAGATTGAGATAACACGGCAACCGGTAATTAAAGTAAGCGCACACTCGTTCGAAAAACGTGAAGTTTTCATATTCAATACTATTTTTATTTTAAACTTGAAAACGGTCCGCTCTTTCAGTGACCCACTTAGAATAATTGTGCTTGCAGAAGGACGTAAAACGAAACGATTCATGCCAGAGCCAGAGTTGAGCTATGAAAGTGTATTTTATGTTTCCCAGTAGGTGCTCAAATTATACGCAGCGAATATATTACAAATTTTAAATTTAAAGAATATTTTAATTACGGTATTGGTGATGTTTGCACTGACAGGAATTACTTTTAATCGGCACACAGATGAGCAATATATATATATAGGGAAAAATATTACATTCGTAAGGGGGACTATACATTTTTCGCACAATACTACTACTAATAGAAAGAAATTGCTCTCAGTAGATTTCCGCGGCTGACAGCCGTGCGGTGTGCTTGATTTATAATAATAGTGAAAATAGTAAAGCTCTTTATTTCGGGCCAGAACTCATTTAAAAAGTGAATTATTTAAGATGTTCGCTGCCAGATCTGACCGCTTCAAATTCAAATCCAAATTCAAATTCTCTCAATGAAGGTCATGTTTTAATCATCTAACTTCGGCTTTGTGTGCCCTTCTGGCTGTAGTAGACTGGGAGAAAA
>DWUN01004719.1:0-10493 GCA_018249975.1 Passova gellias | reverse complement strand
GAGATAATTTTTTAATAGCTGTTATGATTTTTAAAAGGTTTGCGAGCGATTTAGGAATTATTGAATGTCTGGTTAGTTCACTAACGCAACTTAATAGAGCATATTCCAATATCTTACTTGTGAATAATAATAAAACAAAACACAGGGCACAGGTTGGTTGCGGTAAGCACTTATAAACTTAATACATACACTTGTAAATATATATTTATGTAACACATATTCATATCCATCCTAGCTGGGAATCGAATATTGGGAGTGGCGGTTACCACTACACTGCTAAGACAAGAATTACTGGACCAACTTACACGTCGCACATAGCCTATGGTCTTTAATATTACGATAACTATAGCTGTAAATCAAACTACAGAAAGTACCGCCCAGAGTACAATA
Source organism: Passova gellias (assembly GCA_018249975.1). Classification (NCBI taxonomy): domain Eukaryota; kingdom Metazoa; phylum Arthropoda; class Insecta; order Lepidoptera; family Hesperiidae; genus Passova; species Passova gellias. Next base: position 10,103 of record DWUN01004719.1, on the reverse strand, counting down.
CACTTAGATTCTTGATTCCCTGCAGATAACTATTATACCAACACGGTTATATATATATAGATGTCGGGAAATGAGAAATATTGGCGATTTTCCAATAAGAAAGCGAACAGTTTCCTACTGAATATTGTTCTTTCTTACTAAAAGTAATAAGGCAATATATTGAGAAGGGCACGTGCCAAAAACGTTCGCTAATATAAATTATTCTTACATCACATTACATAAAACTTACAAAGCGCGTATTATTAGATGGATATATGTATGTAAGCATATTTACATTATAAATGAAAAAGTTACTTAAGTTACTTTTTCAAGGCTCAACTGCTATACTAAATTCGTTAATAGTTGATAACCATAAACACAATTTTTTGTTTTAAATTTCTATTTGTTTCGCTGTTAGTCACCGGTCTTAGTTCATAATGAGAATTTTTAAGGCTTTACTGTATCATGATGGATATTCTCATTAAAAAAAAGTAAGAGGCGCATGCGAGAATTTGAATCCCAGGCTCTTGATTTGAGGCTGATATAGGTATAAACCGCTAGGCTATTACTGCACATTGACGGCAATGTCTACATCGAAAGTATACTGGCTACTTAATTTTTTTTTTCCAAAGCTGAACACGGGTATCCTCTAATATCTGTTTTAGGTGTTAGGCTTTGATTTTTCCATGTATTCCAAGTGTATTCCACGCAAAACTATTTCAACATGTACAATCGCGAAAATCTCTTGATCTGCTAAACTGCTTTACAAAAAACAAAGCTCCATCCAAACATTCACAGAGCACAGTCTTATCTTTATTCGCCTGGGATTTTGATACGAATTTAATTTTTTGCAATTCGTTGTCATAAATGTTACAATTTGCACACCATACTTGTGAATACATAAATATTAAAAAGGAATTAATTTTAAATTCATCCCCAACTCACCCAATACATGAACCGTCAGATAAAGCTTTATCTATATTTTAGAGTATGGATACCAGAGGATGCGGTTATGACTTCCGATCCGGGTAGCCTGCATGCCTATTCGCGTCACTTGCAATTAATATCTTACATAACTGTAAACATGTCATGACCGAAATGTAAGGAAACTTGATGATAATTGAAAGTAGAAAAGTAAATAAAAACATTCAGAGTATTCTTTTTCATTAATTCCATTATTTGAGACCGGCTGTATTCTCGATGTGTTTGCAGCGATAGCAAACAGTAATGTAAGCTTAATCGCCAACAACATCATCTACTGACAGACAAATATCAATTAGCATTCAGATGTTTGCGCGATGATCACGATATGGCAGTGGCGCCACCTTCGGGCGACGCCTCAATCATCATTAGATCTGCGATTAAACGGAATTCGCTGGCGACGGATAGTCGAGTTATGGCGCCTCCAATTGTAATATACCTACAGCGGTGTCTACTTCGAGATCTAATCTATATTACGATGAATACTGAAGTGAACTGATGGCTTTTTGTATACGTATACTAATTACGTATGTATATGCGACCGCACATAACGAAGTCTTTTTTTACATTTTTTATGAACTGTTTTTTGCTATAGCATTTTTATCAATTTTTTTACTGTATCATATCTATCTATTTTTCTTTATAACACAAATAAAAATTTTTATACTCGCAGACGAATAATCTTAATTAACATTATAATAAAATCATAATTAACGTTATATTAACTAACTCAACAGCCAAATGGTATGGAATTTAGTCTTTCACTCCGGGGGTCTAAGTTCAATTATAGGCATGCAACTCTGAGTTTACAAAGTTTTTAGATCTAAGTTTCGCAACATAAACTAGCTTCTTGGTTTAGTGGCCAGAGACCCGAACCGCTAAACCGGAGGTCGCGGGTTCTATTCCCACCTGGGACCAATATTTGTATGATAAACCTTCCGCCGACCGGTTTTATATAGAATATGTCGAATGCCAACAGGCTTTAATGTCAATCATTCATAAAAGAGAATAATACAGCATTGGAACGCATTGTCGGCCGGTGAAATTGGCTTTCTATAAACCAGCAAGATATTCAATACTCAATTTATGCAGAAATAAACATAGTAATTGCGATATAATCTGGCCAAATTCGTCCGGATAATTACATATGAGATTATATTGCTGTCCTCTATGCATAGACTATTCATTTCTATTGTCTATTAAGGTACTGTCACTGTAATGTCACTGTCTGTCTATGTCGACGTAATAAGATCAACTATATTGCAAATGGAAATTAGGACTTCAATACGTAGACTAATGCCATTACCATTACGAGCACATTACTATTATAATACTCTACGAACAAAGTCGTATGGGGAGACGCTAGTGTTGAAATATATGGCGCTACATTTTTGAGTGTTCTCTTATTTATTTTATCTATTATTTATATGCTCACTTGCCAAGTGCAGTGATGTATCGCAACACTCCCGAGTCTGATGTGAATGCAAATGCGTCTAGTGTATTATACAATTCTTTTGGAACAATGCATTGTTTAGAAATTCTATTATATATATATTTATAAAATAGTAGTTATCACACGTGTAAGGAATATTAATTTACATATGTAAGTTTTTATTTAAACTAGACCATTAAAATGGGTAAGTGTAAAATTATAATTGTAGTAATTGTAAGATATTGTAACTTAATCGCATCTAAATAGATTTCTGGACAAATAAATTGTATACAACAAAGATATAAGGGTTTATAAAATCAGTAATCAAATCGTTATTGATGTAAAATTTCAACTACATTTTAATACCCAATTTCTTTATATTAAAGTATTGTTTCAAAAATAATATTTTCTGGTACGGCTGGTTAATTAAACAAAAGATTCAATAATTTGACAAAAGATTCAATAATTTAACGAAAGATTCAATAATTAAACAAAAGATTCAAAAATTTAACAATGGTTTCAATAACTTAACAATAAGTTTTAAAATTTTAACACCTTTCAAAATATAAACAAAAGTTTCAAAATTTTAACAAGTTTCAAAATTTTAACAAAAGTTTCACTAATTTAACAAAAGTTTCAATAATTTAACAAAAGTTTCAATAATTTAACAATAGTTTAAATACTCTATCACAAGTTTAAATAAAACAAAATTCAAAAAATATACCTAGCGGTCCCGTCAATCAGAAACGACTAGCTCATGAAAGCAATTTTCTTTTCGTTCATAAATTTCACGTATATCTACATATTATATTGTTCTGTATTCAAAAACGAGGTGTTTCTCGAGTCAACTTTATACATAAATTTTATTTATTTTACTATTCAGAGCCATTATGATAATATTTTTCGGATATTGTATATTTATAGAGATAACAAAATGGAAAATATCTTTGATAAAAACATTAATGATTCCAACTATAGATTAGTATGAGTCCATGTGCAATAGTTATAAATAATTACTATGAACTAGTGTAAGTATTCATACCAGAACAAATGACATAGCATTTGACAATATGTTACAGAAGATAAAATTTGAAAAAAATCTAAGCTCAGTATATGAATGTCTTACGATTTCTAAGTAAGAATTGTCTGAATTCACGCACCATCGGTCGGATATACTCGTTTGTCCCTATTGAAAGGTATGACCTATGTATTTTGAAAATTGGAACCATTCCAAAGGAAGATGTAATATATAAATAAAATGCTATTCGAAGGCAAACTGTGCAATAGGAGTACATAAAGCATACTACGTATCTGTTAAACGTTTATAGACTGCGGTGATAGGCATTAGGCATTGCTGTGAACTTAACTTAAAGGTATTTGGTGTATATAAGGATCACGTAATGGAACTCCACAGGTAAGCTACTTATGCGAGTGGGTACTTAACATTGAACAGTTATAGTGGAAATGAACTAAAATTTATTATATGTAACAGCGAAACAAAGTACATATAGCCCTACGTAGATCTAAATATATGATACTTATTCTGGAGGCGCCTCGTGTCTTACATGAATAAAAAAAGAAAAAATCATACCATAAAAATGGATTGTAACTTCTATTATGTTCACTATAAAAAAAATTCATATACTATAAAAAGAAGTTCATGACACCAAAAGGGACAAATATGCATGAACAATCTCCTAATAAATTTTGAAATTGAATAGTTTTGTTTTACACTGAAAAGAACTCTGTTATACTATATGAAATTCGGAACAAATGATGAACGTATAATATTTTTTAGGATACACGGATTATATCACGATACTAGATATTCTATTGTTTATTACAAATTTAGCGTCCAGACATGGTTATGGGGGAAAATATGAAGAACAAACGAGTTAGCGTAACAACGGCCCATCCAATTATTCTGTCATCATAGACACGGAGTCCATTCGTGATCCAATTCACTACCCTAGACAACGGCGACAGAGCAGTTTGCATAAAAACTAAGGACGCATTTATTAGTAGCTAGAACTGGAACCGTCGCGTGAGAAATAACTAAGAAAACACGTTAACATTTTGTAATGACGAAGACATATTATAATATGTTTTTCTTACGCCGTTTATTTCAACAACTAGAACATTTTCCGAATCGGTGGTAACTTAAGCCGTTAAAATATGGTTATAAAAATTATTCTAAATTCGTATAAAACTTAGTATTGGAATTTTTGCCTGAAATAACAATTTTGATCGCATTGCATACCATACCATAGTAGGATGAAAATAAAAATCGCTTAAATGATTTTGTGGCTACAAATTTTTACAAAATAATAAATCAAACGATGTCAATGCTGCTATTGTAAAACAGCTCCACAAAAAAGTTTTAATTGAAATATGTAATATCATCAATCAACGTAAAATACATGCCGGAATATCTATAGATAGACAAACTTGATTTAATATCGTTTTATTACATTGCTATTTTGTTTCTTTTAAATTTTTTATTTGCATTTTAGGCAATTAAATGCTTCTGTATATACGAGTACTATATATCATATTTGTAAAGACATTTTTATTACACCCAGACACAGAACGAACAAATATACTCATCACACAAATGTCTGTCCTGGGTGGGAATCGAACCCACGTCCTCGGGATTAGCAGCAACATTCTCTAATCAACTGCCCAAGTGTCCAATGAATATTATTACATAATATATTTTACCTGTACCCGTTGACACCGTATCAAGCTCTGCGTGTGTGTCAATATCCTCAACACCATATGCTCGATTGTACTCTGCTCCTCGAACACCATCCTCGCCAGGTCCAACAACACTTGGTTCCTCTTCACCTCTAGCTGTGACCTCTCGTAGAGTTGCGCGTTCCGCAAGCCGATACCGCAGAACTGGAGGTAGGACGCGAAGACCTTTTCATCGTACGTCGTGAATGGGCCATCGCTTTGCTTATTTATCACCTGCACACAATAGCATATAAAATTTACATTTATATTCACTAGCTGCTTACAAAAATAGAAAAAAAAATATCCCGAAAGTTAGCTTTTTTGTTAATTAGAAAAAACTGTTAAGATGATTTTCCGTTCTTACGAAAGACTGCCATTATTTTCCATTAATGGATAATCATTCGTATAGATTCTCCGTTATTTATTACCAACTATCAGCAATGACTCTATAATGTGCCTACTTTGTGTAATAAATTACTTTCAGTTGGGTTGAGAAGTTTTCTTACATCAATGGGTAGTTTTAGCGTTTGAGTTGAGGCTACTTGAATGCAATATAGCGCTGTTTATACATATATTACTTATATTTTATTAAAAACTAATAGAAGAAAAAGGCCCACAAGCCACCTGGTGGTAGCTGATAACAGTGTCTATAGACATTTGTACCATATAAATAAACGTAATAGCGTGGCCATTGTAACACATTTAGCATCAAGATTACTCATATCATTGGAAGTTCATCAAATAACTTTTGCGCACCCGTTGGTAATACATGAAGTGAGAAAATCAACCAAGGCAATAACATTTATAATCCAGCCCCAATTTTCAGCCCACAGCTAAATGAATCCTCTTGTATAACCAACCATGTTGAAAACATCCGAGCAGATTAAGTTAAAACAAAAATTCTCATTTTAAATTGGCTACGAGTGCTGTTTGCGTACCTACTGATAAAATTACTATTGCACGAATATTTCCGCGACGACTTTTTGACGTACATTTTCTTACGTGATAACACACATTTTTTCAGCTTATATGTTGGTGATACTAATGACTATAGATTTAATGAATAAATGTAATTTAATTCGAGCAGTGGGAAATGAGCGTGTATCGAACACATTACCTGCGCAACACCGATGACCTCTCCATTGATATCCTTAATAGGCATGCAGAGGAGTGACCTCGTCTTGTAACCCGTTTGTTGGTCGATGTCGTGGTTGAACCGTTCGTCCTAGAACAATGGACAATGTATCATTGAGCTAAATGTCACGTGGAATTTAATTTACTGTGGCGCTGGCGTAGCGTGGCGTCTTTAGCCTAGAAATACTAGTGCAGAATGTAGTGTGCGCAATTTCATCAATGTTTTAATATACGGATAAACATAAATAAACAGCTTTTACTAACAGTCAAGTAATAATTGTCTTCTGAAATGATCAGCAAGATTACATGTTACATTATACCGGTACTTCAATGTTATTCATAGATCATTGATTTGGCGTCATTAAATTAACATGTGAAGAAATCTATTTCACGGACAATAATGACAAGCAATTTAAACGAACGAAAAGTCCTTAAAAGTGTATAACTAGGTTAAAAATACGTATACAATCCATGGCGATATCACTGAATAGCGAAACAAATTTTCATTACAGTGTACATATGCCATCTCACTGAATACTAACTTTAATTGCTTTCAGTGATCAAACGCCATAATACTGATTTAACGGTGCCGGGTAACCAGATATTGCATTATCATGCGACGTCACAATGTCCTAAACTGCCATGTCACAATGGTCGTTAGCCAGCAACCGTGACGTAAACCTTCTAAAATTTAGCTCCCGTTCGAACGGCTATACCCAACTACTATAAAATATCACGAAATCTTTCAATCATTCAGGGTCGGTTTCCTACGAATGTAATAAAAATGAAAAATCGGCCGGAATTCCAAATGCAATAGAACTAAACGTATCTAGGCAGTATCACAAAAATGTTCTTCTCCACTGACTATATATCGCGATTTATAACCTAAGGCGATTGTACAACGGGAGATATACGACTGCGGTCAGAAGCACTTCTGCGTCTACTACGGCGTGGCATTATGCCAAATTCAATATATATATTTAGTTTCTTTTTAGGCATTTGAACTGACTGAGGCGGAGGAGGCAGATAACGCACAGTACATACGAGTATATCATATAAAGAAGCATAGCCTTCTGAAATATGGTCGAGATAAGACAGTTGCTTTTGTACCGATTTAGGCAAATTGTGAGCAAATTAAACAGAGTGCGAGCGAATCGATTTGTTCCACCAAAACGGCAATAAATTAAATCGACGCAAATGGTTACACTTTTCTCTATTGAAACAAATGTAACAAAAACTATGATGATTTATCGTCCCTCCTAGATAAACGAAAGGCAAACATGAATACAATTCGTTTGATATTTCAAGTTTTCGATACGTGGTTAATAAATAACTTTGTACAATATTTACATATAATACAATGTTTGTAATAATTTACGACTATAAAAAAGATGTAACATGTTATAACAACGTTGTTTATTTTTCATATAAGACTACACGGGATTTGGCGGAGGAATCTAATTAATACATCGATAGTCGTTAAAGTAACGATCTGACCTGAATTTTCTGGAACACGTAAGTAACCGTGGATGAAAATTGTAATATGAAATGAAACAAAAAAATTAAGCAGCTTTTGATCTTCATTCGATTCGTAAACATGACTTAGAAATATTGGTACTTTTTTTTATTTATTAAAAATGGACTTTGTCCTTTGTAAAGATATTTTGCACCCGTATAATCATAGTCGAGCGTTATCTGCCGGATGAAAGATCAAAACATAAGACATACGATAATCCAACGATCGCTTCGGTGACAACAGTCGACTCGATTAGCATACATACAACATTTTTTAACAGCATTGTGTTGGAAATATTCTTTCACCAAAATTCAAAAACCGGCGACATCCTGCAACCTTCAAGCTACTATATTGTTATGTTAATTAACCTAATATTTCCTTTGTTGTGTGCGTACAATGAGAGATTCCATAACAGATACACGTGTCATTGCTAAAGGCATTCGCCTGTTGTTATGATTATTCGTTCTCAATTGAAAAAAAATAATTAAGGGAAGTAAACATTCGAATATACAAAATATTGAAATTATAGAATACGTATTTGAAGAAAACCAGGTGGTTTTCTTCGTATAGTTAAATGATTTTAAATGTTCGTTCGTCGAGACACACCGATGAATCAAATAAAAGAGCTTCAGTCACCAATCAAATAAAATTGCTTCAGGAAACAAAAAATCGTGTATTCCGTTACGTATTTTAGGAGGAAAACCGACTTTTGTGGTTAAATAATTTTCAAGGCTTGTGCGTCAAGACACAAACTTATCAATCAAAGATAATTGCTTCAGTCATCGATCAAACAACATTGATTCAGAAAGCTATTGATTACAATTTGATTGCCTAAATAATGTACTTTTACTTGATGATGATATCAAAATGATGTAAGGATATCGTACATAATTGTAAAAAAAAATCTCAAACGACACGGAAACCTACTTGGACCGATTTTCATTTGAATTTCGCATGCCTTTGACCCAATTACTGTCATTTTGTAACCCATGTTCCAACCAAACGACATTCTGGGCAATGAACGTTGGACAGATGTCTTTGCGATGGGCCAGCATAAACTTTTTTTGGATCCTTTTTTGTTTCGTTGCTACACACTGGTCTGCTCTCATAGTGATGAGGTTTTCGGTCATAGTGTAATCACATTGGAAAAGTGCGGATCGGCAGAATTGACTCTAGCCAGAAAACAGTAAGCATACAAATATTTTATAACGTACTCTAAGATCTGTAATGTTTCGTACAATATGTTTCTTCATCGTTACAACGCGTTGTTATTTAAATTTTTAACTTCCAAAACTTCCAAAGTAGGAGATTGACATTGCAACCACTAGGCATCACTCCTTTATATGAAACATTAACGTAACATCACGCCTGTAATCCCCGAAGGGGTAGGCAGAGGAGTGTGTAATACACCCCCACATTTCACTTGTTACGTTTAAGTTATATGTTAATATATAACTTAAACGTATATATAAGTTATATGAAACATATAGATATAATTTATCGATAGGTACAGTACTTTGAAAATAAATCTTAAATCATTAAATTTTTTAAAACTCCATGCTGATAAAACACGAGCCGTGATATTTAATAACATTTGATCTAGTAGGCTCTTTCCTCTTAGAATTCGTAAAAAAAGTACCTAGAAGTGTACATAGATACGAAAAAATTTCCATAAACAACTATGTTTCAATGAAAAACTATATTTCTAGTCTCATTTAAAAGTATCTCGTGAAGGAGCCCCCGCACTCTTTGATAAAGCATAAAAACGACGTCGTAGCGTGTGAACACCGATTTCGCATTTGATTTGGCAGCCGACGTATCTGTAAGTCCATTTACAGTTTACCGACGCACGTACCCTCCTGGTACGCTATCCTCCGCTCTAACAACGTAAAATTACTCGGAATAGTTTAGCCACCACTCCAGCGCACCGTTCAAAGTCGGATTAATTTAATCTAACTGTCTCTGTGCAGTGTATACAGAGTAATGACACCCGAGTGTTTGTATGCAAATTGTTATCAGAAACAAGCGTATTCGCAAGCGTAAATACGAACTGCCGACGTACGAATTGCCAATCGTGGCAAGGTCCAGTATTTTGGAGTCGGGCCAGAGTGACTCGTTTGTTCCGGACGGTATGGCATGCGGATTCCAGATAGATTGGATGAGATAAATTAATCCGATGGAAGTATAACCTTCAATTTAACAAGCGACAATTGAACCTGAGCGTTTCGAATATGGAAAAGTCAACGAGAACGCATCTATTCGGCTGTAGTGTATCAGATCCTTTAAAATTAAAATCAATTAACTAGCGGCGAACAGTCTTCATAT
>DWUN01004718.1:0-10494 GCA_018249975.1 Passova gellias | reverse complement strand
ACCAGCGTTTACGTGGGCCTTTCGTACTACGCCCCGGTGCTCGGCGGTGATGAGTTTCTAAACTTTTTCTTAGCTGGAATCGTTGAACTGCCCACGTATCTCTTTTTATGGCCATCTATGGAAAGGCTCGGTAGAAGATGGACGCTTTGTATGAGTATGGTTGTCGGAGGCATTGCTTGTTTGACTACGTTTTTGGTACAACATGGTAATCAACTTTATTTGAATATATTACGAACGCCCCTTGTAAGGTTTTTCATTTGAACTTATAATTTAATACCTATGCAAATTTTGTTATTTACAATTTGAAGAATATATTTGATTTAAAACTATTTTCACAGTTAAACTGGACAAGGGTTGAATCTGAAAGTGATCAAAATTATAATATTGATCGGTTTTCAGAAACTAACTTGACTTTGGCTCTATATTGTGTTGGCAAGATGGGAATCTCATCTTCCTTTGTGGTACTTCCGTTGATGGCTTCAGAATTGTATCCTACAGTCGTCAGAGGCCTGGGAATGAGTCTAAGTTCCGTTCTAGGCATGCTTGGTCCAATCTTTATACCTCTAGTCAATTATCTAGTAAGTTCGATATAGAAAAATATATTTATATAAAATATTCTTCATATTATTTTACAGAGAATGAACAAAATACAACCACGAGTATTCATACGATTTATGCTCCTTGCTAGTAACATTATTTTCATTCATAAAATATGCTTTACATTTCTTTTCTTGTTGTTTACAAAGAAGGATTCCTTTATATTTTCTCTGTTATAAAATCCACAGGGCTCAGAGACAATGGTTTTACCTTTAATCATAATGGGAGCACTATTAGTGGCAGGTGGAATAGCCAGCTTGTTGCTGCCTGAAACATTAAATCAGCATTTGCCACAAACTCTAGAAGATGGTGAAAAAATGGGCTTGGATACAGATTTCTGCTGCAGTCCTCCAGTAAAGGAAGTTAGGGCTAAAGTAATAAATTTAAGCAGTAGTGATAAACCTAGACGGGATCTACAAAACTGTGACTGTGATGCGCTGTGCAATTGTCCCATTATGAACGTTACTAAAAGAGAAAATATCGCGGTCGTTATTGAGAAAGACAGTGAAAAAGTAGAATTTATTTTAGTTAAGTAATAATATGGGTTTTAATGTAATCGAGAATATTTGTAATTTGTTATATTATGTAATAAATAAAATAAAAAATGAAATAAGTAATAATTTTTTAAAACAAATAATTTAATCTACGTTTTAAGAGGTAAACAGATAAATTATGCCGTAATATGGCTGTATGTTTTTATATCTTTGCATAGATTGGTAGTAATTATAAAGAACGTATTCGGTCTATGAAAGATGATAATAATGTCAATGTGATATGTGAGACGATCGGCATATTGTTTTTGATTATGAAATAATACTGTAAAATAATTGAATTAAATATAAGAATTGACTATGGCTTCATCGTTTTTGCGCACTAATATTATAACGCGACATTTAAAAAGGCAGTTCTATCAAAACCAACGTAACTCCGGATATGTTGTACTGTGAGTATTATCGATCAATTACCGCAAAACTGATAGATAACTATCAATATATAATTTTTTTATTGACTTCGTTTGTTTTTTTATGGAAATAAAATAATATTCCTAAAGGTACATAACGATATTTCCTTGCGACATAATGTTGAATTGTCAGATTAACCATACACCATGCATTGCTCTAAAGTGAAAAACACGGTAATACCGGTTCATAATTTATTACTGAACATCATAAAAACTGAAAATTATGCTTCACCTACTTTTTAGCACAAAGACAAAGCACTCTGTTTTGCATAATAAAAACCAAAGCTGAGCATTAAATAGTCTATGATGACTCCTAGAAGATTCCATCATTTTCGACTTGTACTATTAAAATATTTTGCTTGGGTTTTTAACATGGTTCGTTGCTAGGAACTAAATAATGTACTTATTTTCATTGTAATAGCTATGAAAATAAAGTAAGAATTAAATATAAACATGGCAGTAGTCGGTAATAATAAAATATTAGATACATGTTATATATATTTGTTATTTGTATGTATGTGATAGTTTAATTTATCACACTTAATTATTTAACACTAATTTACTGTAGTATTCTGATACAAGTTAGGCAGAGCTTTAAGCATAGTAACAACATTGGTATACAAACTAAGAGATAAAGTAGAGAAAGTAGTGTGGAGGAGAATTGAGTGTTCAGTAGACACTGAGACAGAAGCGCTTCAAAGCATTATTTTTTAGCTGACAAAATGTAAAGCTCTGCATAATTATACATATTATGTTTCAGAATTCCTGAAATTGGTGAAGATGCAGATAAAAATATTCTATTATCAGATGACGGCCTGCCGGAATTTAATGATATATCAATTGAAAAATGTATTGCCACCATCAGTAGACAAAGCCTGGAATACGAAACTGGGGTCAGACAGATTGAAGAGTCCGCCGTGAACTGCAAAAATGCTTTTATAGAGATCTTTCAGCCGTTAGAGAAATTGGACAGTCAGCTCGAACTAACCTGGGGAATGGCAAAAACGTTGTACCTCGGAAATAGTTCTTTAATGCCCACTAAATCGTATATACAGATACACGAGAGAGCCCACAGAGCCAGATCTACTAAATTTAACAGCATATCAATTTTTCACGCTGCCGTAACGGAAAAAAACCGCCTTAAAAAACTTACAGATGAAGAACAACGACTGTTAGATAAGTATATTCTAGAAGGTAAACTCAATGGGCTCGATGTGAAAGGCAACAAAAGGGAGAGGCTAGACAATGTTCTCAATTCAATGCATATAGAGAAAAATTTGTTGAGTCAGAAAGTTAACATGGCCACAAAAATGTTCAGAAGTGTTATCAGTAATGAACAATTAATAGGAGAATTCCCAGAGAGTCTGGCCAAAGCCATGTCTGTTAATAATGACGCTCAAAAAGGACCCTGGCAGGTAACGTTACAGCCTCATATATACGAACCCTTTATGCAGTATTGCCCCGATAGAAATATGCGGTGGAACGCTTGGCAAGCGCATGTCCAAAGATGTTCAGGTTATGGAATCAAAGATTTAGAGACTAGCTTACATATAGAAGAAATTCGAAGCCTTAGACAGGAACAGGCGAAAATTTTAGGCTACGATACATACGCAGATATGAGCATGGAAACTAAAATGGCAGGATCCTTGGAGAACGTGCACAACTTTCTGGACACCATGCTGACGAACGCTCGACCTATGCAAGACGTCGAATTGGAAGTATTGCTAAATTTTGCACAAGAAAGAGGTTTCGATACTAAATTTGAACATTGGGACATCCCTTATTGGCAAAGAAAGCAACTCTGGTCACTTTACAATTTCGATCAAGACAAAATCCGCGAATATTTTCCACTACCGAAGGTCATTAACAGTCTCTTCAACTTGTGCAGCACCCTATTGAAAATACAAATTGTCGAAAGGACCAACGTGCATACGTGGCATAGGGATGTTAAATTTTACGATGTTTTCGACGAATCGAATAATAAACCAGTGGCCGGATTCTATTTAGATCCGTACGCGCGCGAAGACGAGAAGATCCGCGTATACGACGACGCGGGGTGGCACGTTTCGATACGGAACAAATGTTTTGTGACATCGACGTATCCGCTGTCGGCGCTCATTTTCAATTTCCAAGCTCCGTCCGATGCGAAGCCGTCGTTGCTCTCATTTAAAGAAGTGGGGGTGTTATTCAAGAGATTCGGTCATGCGCTCCGTCACTTATTGACGAACGCGAATTACGCCGAAGTCGCCGGTCTGTCCAATGTGGAATGGGACGCGGCAGACGTCTGCGGCCAAGTAATGACACATTGGTTGTACGACCCTCACGCGGTCCAGGCGATTAGCGGCCATTACAAAACCGATGAACCGCTACCGGAGGAAATCGTGCTAAATCTACGAAACGTCAGAGGCCACATGTCCGGCTACAATTTATGTAAGGAACTGTATTTATCGCGGCTCGACTTGGAGATGCATTCGAATAAAGCGTTCTGGAGGGACTTGGTGAAGGAACTGTGGCCCCAGTATCACGTGCTGCCGTTCGACAAGTACGACTCGCATCCGCTGTCGTTCACGAAAATCTTCTCGGAGGAGTGGGGAGCGGCGTATTACTGCCGGTTGTGGTCGGAAATGATCGCAGCCGACATATTTAGTGCATTTGAGGAAGCCAGGCAAGGTGATCAAGACATCCTGACTGTCGGCAAGCGTTACAAGGACACGTTCCTCGCGGCCGGAGGCAGCTGCCATCCCAGCGAAGTTTTCAGACGATTCCGCGGCAGGGACCCCTCGCCGCAGGCATTGTTGAATAATCTTGGTCTGACCAAGAAAGTTATAGAGGAATAAAACAAAACTTGTATTATATTTTATTTTATTAATATAATGTTTCTGTTATAGTAACTGTGTTTTTGTTTTGTGAAGCAATTATTATATCTTACATGTATACAGGTGAAACATCTAAACTTACCAAGATCTAGCAAAGAACTCTTAATTTTAAGAAGAAATTTGTTATATTGAAAACGAAATATCTCTAATAAGAAATTCAAGGAAGCCGACATTCAATCAGAGTCAGGATTTTGTTCCCAGGCTCGCTCCATGTCATATACGTCCTTCGCGATTGTCTCGTCTTCGGGCAACAACTTGGCAGCAGCTTTCATTTCGTCTATAGCCTTGCTCAGGTGGCCGAGGCGAGCTAACCCAGCACCGCGGCGCGCGATGCATTTCGCCCGGCTTCGTCGGTTGCCTTCGCACGCTGGCTTCATCAAATCCAGTGCCGCGGAGCAGTCGTTCACCTGGTTGTCAAATAAATTGTTTAACTAACGCAATGGAGCCTAAATATATAAACTATATGGCCAATATTAGAACAACCAGTCGCACTCAAATATTTTTTTTTCACTCAGTGGCAAAATAAAACTGCAACGTACGCCGATTATATTTTTCAGAAACTTCCCAGTGGTAAACGTGCTCCAATGCTCCTGGATTTCATTATCACAGAACTAAAATACACGTCGTTCTTTTTTAATCAGTTTGAAGGCTTTAATGCAAAGAAAAAATTTGCTTATTTATGTAAATATTGACTAAGTTGGTAAAGAAACCTTAAAATACATTCATTTTTATAAGGAATTAGATAAAATATTGGGTTGCTCTGCAGTATGGTAAAACAAAATGCAAACAATTAATGTTGCCATTTAAAAGCAGTTACATGTCAAATTTAACGAAATGATTTAAGTCCTCAGTAATTTTCTCCTAGAGTTAATACTCCGTACTCATATAGTGAGAAACAAACCTTTGATTTAAAATTTATATACTTACACATTTGTTAAAGTTCCCGAGAGCAAAGTGCGTGGCCGCTCTGTTGGAAAATAGGCTCGGCAATTTATCGGACAGGGTAATGCCATGAGTGTAAGCACTAATAGCGCCAAGAAAATTCCCGTTGCGGAAGAACTCATCGCCTTTTTCTTTGCACCACTGAGGGTCTTGTTCCTCGGGGCGTAAATCTTCAGAAACAAAACCTAGAAAGTTATCAACAAATGTTACCAATCTTTCATTAGTCAAGTTTGATTCTCAAATTGTTAAAAAAAAATCTTTATCTTCTTTTAACTTTTTTTTTTAATTTCACTATTTCTTCTCTAACATCTTACATTATTTTACCTCTTTCCTTTCTATTGGACCAAAAAATTAAACGCTAATGATGATTGATTATTTCATCAATTGACTACATCACCTGTAGCTCTCCGAGCCTGTGTAATATTTCTTAACCAAGTTTCTTCTTCGACTGCTTTTGATTCCCGACTAGGGGTGGGGAAAGACCGCGGAGTGTGATTGATTTCTAAAACAGCACTTTCTCGCAACCTAGGCAATACACGTTTGGTCATTTCAAGTTTTTTACGTTCGACATACTCGGATCTAATCGGTTTGTTTGTTTGAGATTTAAAAGACGTAATTTGATTTGTTAGTTTTTCTTGACTTGTCTTGCTGATTTTGTGATCTGAAGAAGGCAATTCGGTAATTGTGATTTTGTCATGATCGCTCTCTTCGTATTTCAAACTCTTCTCTCTTACTCTATTTTCAGAACTATCAACTCTCCATTGTTCCAAATTAGTCATAGCTTTCTGTCGTTCCGCATCCCTTCTGGAGTCCATCAACACGTGCTGCTTGTTATCGATATCCATTGCTCGTTGAACGGCAAATCGATCTAGTTGACTTTTTTTAGCAACTTTTTCTTCCGATTCTTTCTTTGCCTTTTGTTGGCATTTTTCAATGACATCGTGCCTAATTTTCATTTTATCCTCTTTTGTCAACGTTTTTTCTAAACATTCCCATTCTAATTGCTCTTTTTTATTAAAGTCTAAAACGATAAGGTCATCTCTTAGAGTACACTTGCCGGTATTATTATCTATTTCATGTAGCAAAAACACTTCGAATAAAAATGGATTAAAATGCACCTTTATATAACAGTCGGTAGAGAACAAATCTACATTTTCGCGATAAGCGGGTCTTATTGGAATTCTTATATGTAACTTTTCAGAGGTCTGCGACCAAGTAAAATCTTTAACTAAAATTGGCATTCTTATATGCACGTCCTGCCGTTTTTACGTATAAAGACAAGATTAATTTATTTACACATTTCCATGGTTACAACATTCACAGAATATTATCAATAGATATTACACATATCAGAATCAATATCTTTATTTCATAGATGCTTTCTGATTAACATAGATTGATGAATCGCTTTTAAAAAACATTCTGACTGAAAAATCATTGCAACTGTTCCGTTTTTAATGGCCTTCTACTAATTAAATAATTAAAACCAGTGTTACGTTCAACTATAGAAAGTAAGTAATGATGATATAGAAAGTAAGTAGAAAAACGGTTTGAAAGGTAAACCACCAGGATCACCCGTCACCTTGAAGTGTAAGTTGTAGACCACCCGCACTCAAAAATATACATTAATCAAATTAGAATACGAAAAATTTTATATTCGAACATTATTTTAATTTGTTTAATTTTGGTATGTAATTGCGTAAATGTTGGATACTATTTTGTTTTATTATGGCAACATTATACTTATAAGACGGAAAACCCCGACTTTATTAGCATGAACATTAGCATTAGCATCAATAGACATTGAACATGGAAATTAATGTTTTCTTCGATACATTTACTGTAAACGGAAAGGCTGTAATTGATATAAACTAAGGAGGGATTATTCACAAAATAATAAATGTACAATATTACAAACAAAATGTAAATTTATACGATTTTTACCTCTGAAATGAATTTAACTATTTCAACAAAAGTTGAAAAAGTCTTAAAATTTGCACATGCGACTTTGCCGTTACCTTAGAAGACTTTCTACAATGATCTAGCTGCATTTAATGACCTTTGAATCTCCATAACTACATCTGCGTTAGTTGGGTAGGCAACACTGACTTAAGAAAAAAGATAAAACTTTTTCCTTGCGCAGTTGCTGTTAGTTGTAGCTTGCAATTTGAACGTATTAAAGAAATTTTGCTACTCTTATATTATAGTAGATTATACGTTTTAAATGTGTAGTAACACGGTGTATCTATAGGCTTAGTGATTTATGTATAAAGCAACATTTTCTTCGTTGTATTTCTAATGCTTAACAACAGTAGAATTAATATTGTTATTACCCTTGTACTCGTGAAACATTAAGAAGAACAAGAACAACTATTATTTAGGGTTTTATATCATATACTACACACAAAATGAGTTCTCCTAGAGTGCAGACGGGTAAGTTATAACAAAATGTCTAAAATAATTTTTAGGTATTTCTATCTAAAATGGGTGTGGTTTTTACGATTATAAAATATTGTTTATATTACAGTAAGTAAATTATGACATGTAAAAGTCCAGTTACCCGCTTCATTTACTCAATATCGCTCTTTCCATAACATTGTTACTAGAAATATGAAAACACCGGTTCTCCTAAACGAGTCAGACTACTAAAGTAGTAAATAGTTTCCATTACTCCTCTAGTAGAGTAAGTCAAGTGGTATCCCTACAAAGAGTGATATTAGCTTAAAAAACTCATGTACCCTCGGTACGTAAATGTGGAATTATTATTTTCGGAATTCAACAATAACAACAAGCCTTTTTACTGAAAAAAAGTGCATTCACTCTATGTAGTGACATTACCATCCTTGTATGTATTAGACATTTGCTTGTTAGATTACATACTTTCAAGAAAAAGACATATAAAATTTGGATATTTAATTATGATAGTCTAGTATATTGTCTATTATATTGTAGTTAATTAATATAGTCTAGTATATTGTCCCAGGGCTAAAGTGTTGGTAACTTGTAAAAACAGTTTTGTTATGGCAATTAAATCATTTAATAAAGTAACAGGTATCTTTAGTAGGTAGTTTTCATGGGGTCTTTAACCCTTAGACTATAATATATATAAATAATTTACTGCTAGCAGGGTTGGACAGGAAGTCAGTTGTTAATGTGAATATATCCTTTGCATACTGTAATGTTATCACTTTTTTGATAGTAGCACACAATATGTATATACAGACTTACATAGATAACTGTGAATCCATCTGATAAGAAACTAGGGCAGTATTTACTTAATACATTTATTGATAATTACTGTACTTTCTTTACTCCCAGAAACTAGAATGTATGATTTTGCTTGCTTTACTTTATGTATATATGGATGTATGAATGTAAAAAAAAATAATATGATTGCATGAAATACCTGTGTTATAAATACAAGTGTTATTTATTTAATTAAATATTTCATCAAGGACATACCGACAATCCTAAGTTCGCCTATAACAATAGTGAAAATAATTACAACATTCGCAAAGGATTATGATAGAGAATTTTGTAATCATTTTGACAACTACACTACATAGTAATGTATTATTAAAACAAAACCCTGTATAATCTATATGAAAGGTGCTGGTTGTGAATATAATTATAAAATAATATAGCTCACGCTAAGTAAAGACGTTGGATGGTGATAGTTGTAATGGTGTCGATCGGGAACCAATCATAATGGTTGACTACTTAAATGAAAAGCCTAGTAGAACGGGTAGTGTGCTGAACCATCGCTGGAGTTTCCGTTCATGGTGCGCGGGCTATATACAAATGGAAAAGAGCACCTAAAACATCAAAATATTTTTCTATTCCCATTGGTAACTAATAAAACAGTTAGATTTTGACTGTAATCATATATGACAAAAACACACAACATGCTAGCAAAGAAAACTATCGGTTTTTTTTTTCAGTTCTAGGAGACATCAGTCCGAGTGAGTTAGGGCGCACGTTGACACATGAGCACCTGGGAATGAACTTTACCCATTTCTACCGGAAGCCGCCGTCACAGTTCACTGACAGATTCTCATTTGAATTAAAGAATCTTGGTTTCATAAGACAATATCCATACAGTTCCATGTATAATCTTGATCTCGATGATAACTCTGCTAATTGTGCTGTTATAAACGATCTCTACTTGTACAAGAGTTGCGGAGGAGGTAATTATTTATACATATAAATAAAATTGAAGTGAAGTGTCCGTCTGTGGATTCAAAATAACTGACTTTTCTCAAGTGTTTATAGCTATTTACACGATACGAAAACAAACCTACTTTTTTTAAATGTTTGTCTGTCGGTTTGTCCGGGGTAATCTCGGAAACGACAGGACCGATTTTCATGGGACTTTTGCTACGGACCAGACGCACAATCGGGATAGCTTTCATACTGGCTATATACAATGGTACTTGCTTCCAGGGACGATAGTTGAAAACTCCTCTTACGGATTGAGCAGGAATTTATCGTACTATAAGAATACGTCGGCAAAAACTGGGGTCCATGTGGTAGCCGGCACGGGATTCTATATAGCCGACATGCAAGCCGACAACCACCTGCATAGCACTATCGAGGAATTATACGAGATTATACTGAAAGAAATCACCGAAGGATGTCTCGAGTTCCCGGAGGTGAAAGCGGGGTTCATTGGCGAAGTCGGTAGCGTTTGGCCAATCAAAGGTGAGTTTCTTTGAAGCCATTACTTGTGATGTTAAAAAATCATGTATCTGTAACTGTACTAAAACAATATGAAGAAAACTATAATAGACTCTATTGCTATCGTGTGAATGATTGAAATTCAATCGTTGAGAAAAGATTATATTCCCTTTCTGACGCATAATAAATAAACACTAAAAATAAAAACACAAGAAAAAATTGCACACGTGTTTGTGTAATTAAAGGGGAAAAAGTAACAATAATTCTAAATAAAAAAAACTTCATGATAAACCATATGACTGACAAGATCGGTGTGCCTAGTGCGAGTGTTCTTCGCTACTCGTCTCCGAGAGCGTAACCTAGCATTTGTATGGAATTGAAACAGCGCCTACTGGTGTCAGTAATGGGAAACTAATTTTTGCGAGTGCGAATGTCAATAGC
>DWUN01004717.1:0-10495 GCA_018249975.1 Passova gellias | reverse complement strand
TTTCATTTGTCGGTCAAATGAGGCACTACCACATACTCAGTGTGTCTTGTGACATATATCTCTAAGTCGTTTATTCATAATTGTTATGCCACAGCAAATCAATATATTTTATTAATCGATGTCATAATAACTTTCATTCTTATGTACAGGCCATTGCTACCAGCAACATGCCCGAGCCGTCTGTGGAACAACCAATGCCCACCGGGGTGCCTACAGCGGTGCCAGCTCCGCCCACCGTGCCACTCCTGTGGCAGCAGCGCCAAGGTAGTTGTAGTTTATCCAGCTTTTGTTAGTATTCACGTAAACACATGTAACTTTGTACACGTATTCTTGGAGGTATTAGAAGTGACATGGGACATGTTTAAGAAAGGAAAAAATTTTTTTTACAAAAGATTAAAAAAATTTATGCGTCAACAAATTGATAATCCCAGCCGAACTATCCCAACTCCATGCGGGCGAATCTAGTAAATGATTAACGCAAAAACGTTTGCGTTCTAGTGGTCCTGGACAGCGCGATCTTGGGTGTGCTGCCAGCGTCCAGCGAGCTGCTGGGCGCGCGACGCGTGCTACCGCACGCGCCTCACTCGCACGCTCACTCGCACGCCCACTCGCACGCGCATCCGCACGCGCACGAGTCGCCCGCCAGCCCGTACGCGCCGCTGCCCGTCGATCCGCTCGTCGTCAACTTCGAGGAAGGTATGCGCCTATACTGAAACTATATACAATAAGCCCCCCTCGCACGTTCCGAGAACATCGACCCCTTTCGACTGCCGACGGTTGTGATGTGGTTTCCATGGCAGTGTGAGTGCTGCTTGGCTAAGTCTGAAACTTCAGATATACAATATATATAAGTTATTTGTTCAAATGTGTCGTAAATATTGTCATTTTTATGTATATAGTTACAGTCGACAGTTTAATTCAAATATTTAGAAATAAACTACTATATAGTGTGAGAAATATTGTTTTACAAATTAATCGAATATTATGTAACATAATGAAAATAGTTTACGGACTTAGCCAAATGTTTAGCCGTGAAATAAATGTCGACCATGGAATCGAGTGTCTTCAATAATGTCCTACGGTGTCGTAATGATGCTTGATAGTTTTGTAAGCGCTTGTTAGAGTTACCTCTATATATAAGAACCACTTCCATTGCGATACCGAATGAATAGTTGTATGTGAGGGTCTCATTTTCCAATTCACAATATCGAATATGAAGTAAGAAATGAAACATTGGTTGATGTAATTTCTACATGTGGCGGTACAAAAACAATTGTAGTACATTATTGAAGATTCGAAACGGTGGTAAAAGGTGATTTATGTTAATCTAAGTAAGGAATCGTACATGTTATGTGATTGTTTTAATCAGGATAGAAATGTTTGTCGAGTAGAGTACCTAATCAGTAGGCCAATGTTAAATTTATCAGCCAGAACAGAATGTTATGTTACAATGTACAATGTTAATTTTCTACATTGTACCTCTTTTAGGAGTAGTTTTATTTGATATAATAATATTAAATGACAATTGTTATTATCATCTCATATCGTACGACGGGGGCTTAGTGTAGTTGAGTACGTGCAGGACTAAATTTTGTGAATCACATTGTCCGGTGCAAGGAAATAAGGACATTTCGATGCTAAAATGGTTGTTTTTCGAAAACGATCAGCGACGTGACAGTAGAAGGAGCGGGTTGAAATAAAAAATTTGAGTTGTAAGAATGCATTAGGAGGTTTCGATGTGTTTAGATGCGTTGAGGGGCTTACACACTCGAATCTTTCGAGCCGCGAATGATGTCCGATGTGAAGGTTGTATCGCAAAAGTATCGCTAAATCTCGCACCACATTGGACGCGGCTCGAAGGTGGACAGTGCGTACGCGATTTTGTTATTTAGAACAACGGTCTTTGGCATTACGCAGATTAATGCTTAAAAAGCACCATTCGAGGTTTGTCTGAACGATGGCAATATGGAATACCACAAATGTAAGCGATACGTTCGAAACGGGTGTGCGCGCAGCCGGACACTCCATTGGTCGTTGGGAACTCCGCTGATCGTTGGTAACTCTACTGATCGTTGGGAACTCTACTGATCGTTGGGAACTCTACTGATCGTTGGGAACTCTACTGATCGTTGGGAACTCCGCTGATCGTTGGGAACTCCGCTGATCGTTGGGAACTCCGCTGATCGTTGGCCGCGGCCGCCGATAAAGTTAAGATATAACTATTTAAACGTTTCCAACGCTCACTTAATGATAATAATAATAATAATAATAACACCACGCTTTAGGTGATACGAACTTTTGTCTCTATATTGCGGCACTTGAGAATTAAATTCTGTCTTCGATGCCCTCTGCGACGTTAAATTGTCAACGAACAGCCAGCTTCATCTAGTGCTTATAGTGTCTTATATGCGAGAATATACGACCGAGTTCAATTCGTTATGAAAGTATACAATTACATTTTATTCACGGACAGAGTTTAATTCGCACATACAATATAAACCGTGCCAATATTAATATATTTAAAAATATATATTGTAACAGAGAAACGCATCGGCCGTCATGTAATAGGTAGTTGATAGTTTAGGTGTATTATTTATTTTTTATTACTTGTAATATTTGTGTTACTATACTTACGATTCGTTAAGAATTACCTGAATATATTGATATAAATATTACCGCGCGCTATCGCATATTGGGGATACTTGTTTTGCGTGCTACGGTCGTTCGTGTATTGTTGTTTTATATTATTGTTTTCTACACATGTAAAAGTGAAATGTTTAATTTATCGTCGTCCCCATTTGCTGAGCGGTGATTGTGGATGATATGTTGATTTAATAGGATCGATCGCACAATCTCTACTGTACGGTTCGTTGTTTGAAACGTTTGATTCTCTCCAACGCACGGCATACGTATACGTAATTATACGGTATTCTAAACGTAACAGATAATAGTAATATGTTTTTTTTTATTTAATTATGAAAAAGTAAAGACGCGGGTAACAAAAAATGCTTACTTTTTTTGGATACTGTATATTTATAACATTTTTTTTTGTTTACGAAACTAAGACTCATTTGAATGTATGTACGTAACATAAACCACGCATCCTGTATAAAGGATTAATTAAACGATGGTTTAACGTATAATGTTGCTTGTTAAGATAGCGTCTATTCACACACCCGTTCGTAGGAACTGTGCGGTCGGTTTTATCGACTTGAAGATTGAAAAAATTTTTTTTTTTGTTTTCGGACGTTAGTCAAATATACATAATAATATTATTTATTGAGATATATATGTTCAATTTAGTTTCGGTCATGTTTCGATGGGTTTTACGTTATTTTCGTTGGTAACTAAACGATCTTGGTGGACTCCTTCGTGGGAAGGGAGGGGAGCGTATGGGTTTTTTTGTTTTAATGTTCTCGGCCGCTAGAGGAGGCCGTTGTTTTTTTTTTGGTTTTTGGTTCATTTCAACTCGGGATAGTGATTTGTTTTTTTTTTCAATTCAATTATAAACATTGAACGTTTGTAATTATTGATGTCGAGTGAGTCTTCGACACCGCCAGTCCGACGCCAGTGTAAAGAGTGCGGAGGTCGGTATTTTTAATAAAATGTGCAATAAAATTAGAGAACGTTATAACTATCTCTTTCATATCTTAGCTAATTTAGATACATAATATGAATATATCTGTCTCGCTTTTTCATTTTCATGTGCGGTCATTGTAACGACCTATAATATATCACAATTTTTGAGCGATTCGCGTTTGAAATCGTTTGAATTGAGCGACCGATTTGAAACGCGATTGTGCTAGTTTTTTTTGTTTTCTTTTTTGTTGGATAGATGTCGGTATTATCCTTTGTCTATAATAGAAAAGTACATAGGTAATGATAGGTTAAATAATATATTAAAATACAAATAAAAATATATATACACGAATATTTAAACTCATTACTATAGGTGAAGAAGAAAAAAAAATGAAAAAAAAAAAGCTTTATGCCTTTAAATTGTTTGTATGTTAGTACGTAGGATGTTTTATGGGGCTTTGGCAGTTTATAAAGGTACCCACTGCTACTAGCCCCACCCCATATACTTTATCTTTCGCACCGTGAGCGTTAGTTAGTTCTAATAAAATGACAAAAAAAAAATAACTTATCTTAGATTTGCAAGTAGGGAGCACAAGAGTAGTACATGCACGATTTTGTACGGTTTGATAAACGTTAGCTCTGAGGAATTGGGCGGACCGGGCGGGGATCTTTTCAGGAGGGGGAGGAAGCCCTAAAGATCGTCGCTCAGTTATCAACACCCCACCCGAGCAGCACCATTTTGCGTCGTGCGTTTGTGATATCTTATATGGACTTGATCCAATCGTGCATCAACTCCGTACATTCACCGGTACGCCTCACCCCGCCCGCGGCCGGCGGAGGGACGCCGAGCGAACGGGGCGGTGCCGTTCGGTTGCCGCGTTGATAAGTGAGCGTCGATCTTTAGTCGCGGACGGCGTGTGGCGATAAGGCTTACTATTGATGGGCCCTGCATATTGAATACAACTTGCAAGGCGGACGACGAACGAACGTGTGGAAAATGCACGCATAATGTTTTGTGTACACTTTTGTGCTCGCTACGTGCTTGCGGTAATTAACGTTCTCGTGCTTGCTACGATCGTATTACCAACGTAGACGAGTTTGAAGATGTATATGTAACATAATGATAATATTATTTATGGATAAGATGAAGCGAGCGGGATGCTTTGCGACTTCGTTAATAATAATAATAATAATAATATTAATAATGATGATAATGATACAACGCTTTCGATATCATTAATGAAACTACTAGTAGCGATTTGATATGTGTAGCGTATTTTAGGCCGAATTTTATCGTTTTTTTTATCCTTTGAATCTGGGAGACGAATTCGTATATTGTTTTTTGTTTTTTTTTACACATTTTCGCACTGAAAGTAAAGTTCCTATAAATAAATATAACAGAATTGTCTGCAAGTGAATGTTGAAAAATAAAAACTGAAAATAAATTACACGTACATACATACATATATATATACGAATGCGAACAGGAGTGTGGGAGGGATGGAATAACTTTTAAATTTGTTTAGGGTCCACGGTACGCCTAGTCATTATTTTATGTACGAAACTAATTAACGATTTTTAAAAGTAATTTAAACGGAAAAAAAAATAGTCGCGATCGGTGGGGGTAGAGTTTAGGTAAGTTGTGGAAGAGATTTTTTTTTTTAAATATTAATTTTAATGAACTTGATTTTTGTACGACTAATACGATTCGATTAATGTCTGTTGCTCAGTCGAGCGTTCCCGCCTCTCAATTTCTTCGAGTGACAGTCGAAGTGGTCAGTGACATTTTAAAAAGTATTTTTAGTTCTACACAATTATATATTTATTTATTATAACTTGTCATTGAATTGAACATACATAGATGTTATCTGTAACCTCAAAAGCGCTTTATTCGTTTCATCTTGACAGATGTATAATCATATGTTTTTTTTAAACAAAAAAGTTTTTTTTTTTTAAACAACTCGATGCTTCAGCTTACTATAATGTTACTATGTTCTATTATTTATCTTTACAAAAATAAACATTTTCAATTAACGAACTTGCGGTGAAATGACGCTTTTCGGTCAATTCATAAATTGAGTTTTTACACAATAAATACCTACCGTGTAAATCGGTTGGATATTTAGCGAATGTCACTTAGGAGACTGGCCGTCAACTACATGTATACCCCGGGAACGCTTCGATGGTACGAATAAATAGTTCTGCAACAACAACGATTAGTACAAACCAGTGTTTGCTTTTGATTTCGAAAGCACCTTAATGTAATGAAGTATATTGGTTTCGCTCGTACCCGTGTACAGATGTTTAGTGTTTTTGTGCGTTTCATTATAGAGATGTCTATGTAATATCGTCTAGATCAGCGTTTCCCAAACTTTTCAACGCCATGCCCAACCCTGACATTTCCAATATTTGTATGCCCCCCATACATCGTTTTTAACCTTTAAAAATTGTTTTGTTCCCTTAAGAAACATAAATGGGCATTTTTAGTTTTTTACTATCAAATCGTCGCCTTGTGGGTCGTATTCTCCACGTTGGGAAACACTGGTCTAAATTGTTTCTTTTTCTTGTTAGATTAAATGTTATATCTATATATTTATTTCTTGCGTTGTGCGCACCGACGGACTGCGTAGTTTCTTTTATCTTTAATGTTATATATCAAAAAGTAACAGGATGTATATGAAGTTATTTTGTTTACAAATTGACGCTTACTGTTTACTTAATGTGTACTAATTTATAATAATAATAATTATTATTATCACAAACTTGTGTTCTTACAGATGTTCCGATATTTAAATGTTCGTTTGATGATGTTAATATATATCACTCTACGGATCTGATTCTTTATACTTTTGATATGAAAGTCGTGAAATTCTAGCAAAAAATAAACAATAAGAAATTCAATGTGATGTTGATTAGTATTGAAGCGAGTCTGTAAGCATATGTTTTGTGATATCTCTTATTATATGGTAATGAGTCTTGTCAATGTAATATCCTATTCGATTATTGCCGCGTGTCGTGTATCGATAGTATTGCGAGTATCGCTTTCGATCATTCGATTGTTTTGTTGCGTTTGATGAGACTCGTTTTTGTTTTATTTATTGTTTGTTGAGTCAGGGGGCCGGTCGTCAACGGTGGCGCCCTCCGAGCGTAGGGAATGCCAAATTATGTTTTCGATGTTACACTAGGATTATATATCGCGATCGTGTCCGATGTTGATGCTATATATATGTGTGTGTTTAATCAAACGATTGTATTTTAATTTTTTCATTTGAATTGTAATCCGATTGGATTCTATGCGTCGAGAAAGAAGAAGAAAAATTGTGCGTGGAAGTGAGATAGAAAATAGGCGGGAGGGTGGGCGGTTTAGCATTTTTGATACTTAAAATTTAATTCCATGTATTCAAATTGCGATGCGGATAAATCGGGACCGTGTCGATTTGTTCGGCGACATTCGGTGACCACACGAGCGGCGACGACAGGACAATGTCTAAGATTCGCTTGTACCGGTAACGTAATGTTCATTCCCAGTAACCGTACCGCAGACTCGCGCCGCGTTGGCTTATCACGGGGTTGTTATTTTAATATTAGTATTATGGTCGTATAAGAAATTCAGCATACTTTTTAATATGTTAGTACTGCGTGTGTTTAAGAGGATTCTTTTAAGCTAATTACATGTTACATTTGAAAATAAAAACCGATATAGGAACCGACGTTTCGAGCAGATTGTATAACTTTGGCTTTGTCTTTTTTTTTTTTCTAATCGATTTGTGTTTAATTCATGGAACGAGCAAATAAACATGTTTCGTAAATATGATTTTTGTAATTATTTTTGACCGCCCTGCCCCGAGCCGCTTTCAGATCCGCGCTCATGTCACGCCGAGAACACACCGAAAGTTATTCGCGTCGGGTCGCATCAAAATTAATTACGAAAATCATTTGTGACGACATTCCGATACGACGATCGGCTAAAGCGATGACTCGGTGTGTTCTTGCAGAGTCGGACAATGAGAGCGCGCCCCCCTCCACCCCCACGAAGGCCTCGTCGCCCGACGACGCCGCGAGAATAGCTCGCACCAAGTCGCAGGAGCTGCTGTTGCTGGAGAAAATACAGGCGGAGGCGGCCGCCTTCTACAGCTACGACCCGCTGCCCCTGCCGCTCGAGACCGGCAACGAACGCAAAATAGTCAGGAGCAATCTCACAACCAAGTACGACAAGCTGTCCCTGGACGATATCGCCGGGAAGCAAGGCGCCGGCGAGAGGCGGAACTCGTTGGATTTCAAAATACTGTCCCTAGACGAGATAAGAGCTAGAAAAAAGGGCCCGGAGACGATAATACACAGTAAACCGATTACGTTGAATTTGAGTAGGAAGAGAAAGTTGTCCACCCAAGAAACGATCACCACGTCGGGTAATAAAATTTTAAAAGTCGTCCGAAGTAATTCCATAGTTTACAAGAAATTAGACCGAAGTGCGCCCACGCATCCCAGTCCCGCGAAGGTGGATCAGAGGAAGATCGACGACATGAACAGCAGGAAGCGTACGCTATCGGAACAGAGCGATGTATACGAAATGCAAGAAGACGAGCTGGTGGACAATTGTTACGAATTTAAACGGATAAAAATAGCCGAACAGATGTCCAAGCCGCGCCTTATCAGGAATAGACATAAAAGTAAAACGGACAGCGAGAGTAGGGACGATGAGGTGGAATTTAGCTGTAAGGACGACTCTGACGCTGAAGTGCAGTTCGTCGGCGTGGAGCTGAGCGACAAGAGCGGCTTCGATACCTTCCTAGATGCGGACGTAATAGACGTCGATTCGACGAAGATGGGCGATTCGGTCGCCGTGGTCGACCTGTGCGATGACGACGGGGAGATCACTGCGGCGGATCTGGATCTAGATTTGGTCAAAAACGTGCCGGACGTCGTGGCCAGCTGCCGCAAGCCGTGCCACAGGACGGACGCCACGGAGAAAGACATTCTGAACAATATAGACGCGCTGTTGAGTGATGACTCGTGAACGGCGCGCGACTCAAGTCGTAACGTATTAACACGGAAACAATGTAACAACGGTACAAACTTTGTATACAGGTTGTATTGTAGATCACTAGTGTTGTAGTTCGGGTCATTGTCCACGGTATAAGATTTTCTTTCCCGTTTATTGTTTTTTTTTTTTTAATGTTTTAACGTTAAACATTGTTATTTAAATGTTTGTGTGTGTCGCGATGATCGATTTTACGAGTTTAATTATAAACGAATGCAATAAATTGATAAGTAGTTGTTACATTTACAATTTTTCTAGTATTTTTTTTAATATTTACAATGGATTAGTGACAATGAATTGTAGTTAAATTTATATAGTGTTGGTCACTACCAGTATTCGATGACGCTATGATTTAAGCAATAAATATACAACGAATAATTGAATTTAGATATAGATGCATTATTTTGATTCGTATACCTAGCAATGATTATTGTAAAATTAAATGTGGGTGGGGATTTTTTACACAAAATATTGAAGTGGAACGTAAGATTTGTCTAATGTAATGTAATGTAATGTAATGTAATATACCTGCGAGTTGTGAAGTTCGGAGGCAGATTTTGTCCAGGACGAGAGCTCGGCTGGTTCATGGAAGGGTGTAGAGAAATTTAAATTAGTCAATTTTCCTCAACCGAGCCTCGACTGTGTACCAATTGAATGAAACCGATGTTAGGTAAGTTGTAGGTAGGCAATTAATTGTTTTGATTACTTTGAGACTGCCGTGGCCCTAGCACGAACTGCCAGCGACGAAGTATTCGTACGGTAAGTGGTAACAAAATGTATGAAAAATGTACAGCGCCCCTATCGTGCGTGAAAGGAACTAATTTTGCGAGCACAGACCATACTTCCGATTTTCTAGCGTCTAAGTTAATGTAAACGTAAACGTACATTCCGCGTTTTGTATGAAAAGTACAACTATTCGATAGTACTTCGTGCTGCCGACTAATGTAAACGTAATGTAAAGGTATCGTATTCTCTATACTGTAACATTAGCAACTCTGGTAAAGTTCGTGCTCGCCCTACAGATTGAATAACGTAGCGACTAAATGACATGAAAAATACGTAAACAAAGGGACGGCCGCGGAGCACAGTCACGCAAAGCAAAGCTCATAAGTCGTAAAAATGACAACAATGAAAGCTGAGATTCATTCGCAGGGATGATGACTTAGAAAGTCCGCCGCAGACGCCGTGTTCGGTTACCGACGCGTCGCAAATCACGGACCCCAATAATGCATATGCATTACATTACATTACGCATGCATGCATTACACCGCTACAAAGGAATCTTGAGCCGTTTCAAAGCATAGGCTACGTACTTTATGTTGGTATCTACGAGTAAGTCGTCGAACACTAGCCGTTCAAGCTGAACACCGAGCCATATTACCACGAAGTAGTTACTACTCGATTATGATAACTGCACTCACACGAAGAGCTAATACGCAACTTAAAACCTAATTAACAATTTATTCTTTTCTTTTCTTAACAAAAGGGTTTCTTCCATAATGAGAAGGTTCAAGGGGATGGTCAACCATGCTAGCTGGCTAAGTGGCCAATTACCTTGTATTATTCAATTTGTTGCTAGATATTGAACAATGATTTTATGCATACTACTTTGTATTGCTATTTATCCATTATAGCTCGTGCCCGTACTGGTCAAAAGGTGCTCATTTTGTTGCAATACAAAAATACGTGTACCGACGCAAATAATACTCAAGTATCAATTCCTACGAGGGAAAATATTTATATATTCACTCTTTACAAGAATTCTGTCTTTTGCAATAAAAGTACCCTAGGAAATTAAAATGCTGCCCAAAGTCACTATTTCACGCGGACGAAGTCGTAAGCAAAAGCTAGTCAATAATGAGCATATTAAAGAGT
>DWUN01004716.1:0-10495 GCA_018249975.1 Passova gellias | reverse complement strand
ATTACTTACTAACCTAAACAGAGAATCGACAATTAAATGTTCATGCTTTCCTATTCTTATTGTAATACTTCAAATACGCTTTCTTGTACATTAAACTAAATCCACAACACTGAGTTTTAAATGAAAATTTCTAATTTTAACTTTAAGTTTTGGATTGAAAAAAACGTTTTTATTATATTAAGGTTCAACCTATCAAATCTCAAATTGACAATGTCAGATTGACATTGTCAATATCAATGTCAACGTCAAAGCTCACATAGATACTTTTATTACTCCCAGATGTGTTTGGCTATGTTTGTTCTGTGAGAACAAACATATTATGTGCTTATCACACAATTCTTTTTCCTCAGTGGGAATCGAACCCAGAATCCCCGATTTAACAGTCACGGATTCTAACATGTCGACTAACAGGCCAGTCAATATTAATGGCCTACGAGAAATGTCAAGAAATGAACTCCACGCGTTATTAAAATAAAAACTTTCATAAAGAATTCAAAACATAAGTTCAGCGGACAGCTCTACAAATAAAATTTATCAAACTCTACAAACATTTCAGTGGTATTAACGCACTACATGACATTAGTTTCAGCGGACATCCGAAGACGCCTCGGAAGATATTGCCAAACTTTATTTGTAATAGCATTAACTTAACAAGGCTGGTTAAAATAACTCGAAGAAACTTTTAAAGGAACGCTACATTTCTCTTTTATTTTGTAGGCGTTTGTTGGGAAACAAAGTTAGGTATTAATTATATTTTGAAAAGTTTTCGCGCCGCACAAAAAACGTTCCCAGCGAAATATTATCAGCGGACGCGTGAAGACACTTAGTGCAAAATGTCCACCGGTTATTTATAATAGCGTTAAGCTTTCACTGTTGCCGCAAAATAAGCTCGGCCTCAAATATAATTTAAGAAGGGATATTATTAAAAGGATAGAAAAGTTCCGTGTTTACGAAACTTTTTCTATCCTTTTAATATGGTTACATTATTTTGACAAGACTTTTACTGTCAGACAGCAAATACAATAAAGAATAACTTAGACTACTTACATTTCAATTTAAATTAAAACGCGGACGAAGTCACGGGCACAGCTACTATTCAATAAAATCCAATCCAAAAAAACTGACTGTATATCAAAACGTCAATATTTTGTATCCTTACAATGAAAACGTCTATTCATTTCCGTGTAAATATTAATTCTACGCTTAATTTTACATCAGAAAAGAATGCTTATTTGACCTAAAAAGCTTACTGCAAAGTAGCATTTGCATATCTAGGGTACCTAAATATTAAACAGGGATGGAGCTGCATTGGTGATTTCAACTTCAAAATGAATTGTTACATTAAGGTTAATAAAATTGTAAATCTGACCACTTTGTGCCGAGAGAGATTTAAAACCGCGACCCCACCGCTCAATGTTTGCATCAACAAATTCAAATATCATCGCGTAATAAAATTTACTCTTCGGTTTTGCATCGGTAAATCACAATTCCATTATGAATTCGGCTCTATTTGAATAATGTACTGGTCGATTTTCCGTTCAATTTGTACCATTGCTTATTTCTGGTTCTAAATAGCCACTGATTTATATTTTTGTAGATTATTATCATTGTGTAAAAAACTAATGATTTAAATCTTTTGCTTGTGATAAACTTCCATTGCATCTTTTATTTTACTCTACTTTACTCTAATAAATTCTTACCTACCTGCCCTTAATGACTATAAGCGTAAATGTATATCTATATACATACATGTAAGCTTAAATATAAGTCCCGTTTACTTTGATCCCGTATAATCTTTAAAAATATGTAACCTGCTTTTGCGTCTACAAGTGCACAAAATACTCTTTTAAATCGTAAAAAATGTACTACAATGTAAGGTGTCTTCTCTGTACTTTTTAATCTTTTCACTATGTAAGCTTTATATTTCAGTACACATTATAATAAAGTCAGTAATATACCAGCATCCGAGAGTATTTCGCCACCACGCCACCTACCTTACACAGTAATTGAATAGCAAATGAATATAATCAAATTGATCAATCCATTTATAAGTGACAAATTTAAATAACAGACCGGGAATTAGTTGAAAGTCGGAGCAAAGTCAATTTGACGTTAGTAGTCCGTTGAGTGTCAGCCATTAGTTAGTGGAATTGTGAACCGTAATGGCGGAACGAGCGGATGTTAGCGAACGGCATCCGATTAGTCTGTGGTCCGTTCAGGTTTCCTGCCAATGTATAATTGAATCAACTGCTAAGAGTTATATCGGAATCGGCTATTTAATGTCTAAATCGACGTAATTCTGTCACTCAGGAATGGTACCATAGTTTTACCGCCAACTTCTTCTCAAACTGGTATGTTCATCTCATTGAAACACTCACAGAAAATTATATTTGTACAATCACGCCCAATTCCCATACGGGTAAGAAGAGAATAAGGATTTCTACAACCTTCCAGCATCCCAGTGCTTTATGACATCTTTGACAATTAGTACATATCATTAATCGGTATGATCGTGACTAGAAGAGGTACATCGTGCGGACGGCACTAACGCCCAATTAGTATACGGTCGCCACAGGTGTTATCCGAGAGAGTTACTTGCGCCCCATATTTAACACAAAACTCACTTGCATCCTTTTTTGTTCGTGTTCATAACAGGGACTTATCCACATATTACTACGAAATGTGGTTACATTTAAACACCATGTATATAATAAGTATATACATACAATGAATGATTATATGACATTACAAAAAGAAGACATATTACTATAACAATGGAAAGAAAGTACAGTGAATATTCAAATTAAAGAATACGATCAACTGTTTATTATTGGTGAGACATAACCATCAATTTCAAAAGCTAAACAAACTGAGCGTAATCAGTAAGGCGGAGGAACATTAAAATATTTAAAGCAATCACAAAGAAAATGGACATGGGATAATTGATACTGAATTACATTTAGGTACGATTAAGGAAGTTCTTTTGAGTATATAAAAGGTACGATTATATCGAACATAAAACAAAGTTGGATGATATGTTTTATTTGTATATATATTATATATAACAAAGTTTAGTTTGATCTACATATATATAACAAAGTTTAGTTTAATATATACTCGTATTTGTTCCTCTTCAGAGACATTGTTAAGTTACTCGTATATATTGATCTACTTTTCGACTCTTGTCAATTATCTAGTTCACAGATAATTGTTACACCTAGGCAAAGACAAGCTTAATGCATATTACACGCAAATATTTATTTATATTACTTAGACAAAATTACTTTCTCTTGCATAAGTATTCAGTTTTCTTGAAAGAAAAGAACTCACATTACCTTTTATTATATAGACTCGTGCATAGCAATCTCTTTGTAATTCATTATTTATCTACCAGTTTTCTTTTTTATCTTTCTTATGATTTTTGCAAATGTTTGCTCTCGATACACTACAAAGCGAACTAACTAAACTACAATATTATTTTATATATTCCATGGGCACTTTAGTTAATGTGTTACTGGTGTCCTCTAGTGTCTGGCTCGATACTGGATTTCAGCATCACGTAATAAGAAAATGTCGTTTTTATTATCTGAAACGGTAAAACATTAGGAGTTTCTTGAATATAAAAAAAGCTTTAAAACCCAATTGAAGAATTCGTAATGTATAAACTAACCGAGACCATTGGGCGTACTCCGGCATTGAAACCGCCCAAAGCGACGAACTGCATTTGAGTCTGTACCCTTGACAGGAGTAGTGTAACGATCTTCTTATTGGATACCGACATATTCTCCCAGGGGATGGCGTATACCAGATCTGGCAGATCATCGCTCTGAAAACCAAATACATTACCGTACCACATAAACTATACAAGGAATTTGAATGAACTTATCATACATATTAAAGAGAGAAAATATGTATTGAAGTAAATAAATCACACAGATTATGGAAAAGGTTGAAGCACCACGATCTGCTTGGAGGCAAAACTGTAGACAAATTAAGAGGAGCCATCTATTGAAATAATTATCAGTTAGTTAGTGATACCTTAATAGAACAAAATAAGTCATATTTTTCAGTCAAAAACTAATAATAATCAACCAACCATAGCCATGTCACTAACCTGTTTCCGCATTTCTTCAATAACAAATGACATGAAAACAAGTTCACCTATATACGCACCAACCATAGCGCCATAACTCATTATATCGCCCTTAAAATGAGGGATAACAATATGAGGGTTGAATTGAATAGAGAGTCACATTTTGTATATAATCACAGTATCCTAAATCTTATAGAATATCAATCAGATATGGCCTGAAGCCTGTTTCTGTTCCACTGCTGAGCATTAATGTCTCAATGGAGACCGGTGGAGATAGGTCTTAGTCTCCAACTCAACTGTCTTATATTTTAAAGCCCGCTTCAACGCTTACTACAAGGCTACTACGATGACTACTATCACTGAGGCACTACGACCTATGTGATATATATAACAAATGTACAAAACAAAATTCATACCCCGTTCAAGATTTGGTACATGATGAGACTGTCACTGAGCAAGTTATGCATATAGTTCGCGGCGACGTTTATTCCGAAAGCCGATTGCACGTCGTCAAACACCCTGCGAATTTGATAAATGTGTTTACTTATGTACGGTATCGTCGAGCTTTGGAATAGCGAGATGAAGAGATGAAGAAAACTGGATAAGCTTGTTTTTTTAAAATAAAGTCCATCTTTTTGTCTGTAAAATGCATCACATTTTTGCGCAGCAGTCAATATTGAAGTCGGATTTTCTGATCTCGAGCCGTATGCTACTTGTGTATACAGCGACGACTGTCACCAAATCCTTTGAATATGAGATCGCTTTTATTGGCTATCCGAGAGGATTTAAAGTATCGCACGTCGATTGTATGCTTCTAAAAGTAGTTTTTCACTGTTGATATACTGAGGAAACTCACAATTACTAAGCAAACTATAGAATTTGGTTTTCATCCGCAAGTATGTTGTCTCGCAGAGGTCGACTTGAATCAACATAAAAGTAGAAAAGTGCTTCCTTGAATTGTCAGCAAATATTTAAACATTCTTGTTACAACTTATATCTTACGAGCGGCTCTTAAAATAAAACAAAACTCAACCTTATAATGAACGCATGATGCTTGATTATTCCAACCAGTCTCCGCTTAACTTCCTCATTGCTTATGTCATCAACAAAACCAGACCTGATAGTGATCTTCAGTACTTGTATATGGCTAATAAGGTGGTAAATAAAAATATAATTGAGACAATGAAGAGTGGCCATGATGGAAGTGCCAATGGCGACAATGTATACATTGATAATGTGGACGACAATCCAATTTATGTAATTATATGTATAGTCGAAAGGCATCCACAAATAAACGCAAGTTTCTAGCCGCATTGTCTTATTCATAATTCCTTTTTTGTTATTGATGTTGTTGAGAACAGGTATAGAGATCCATGCAACCCAGTTTAGCCCAAAGAAGAAGCTCAGATAAAGTGCGGTGAAACGCGTGAAGCGCTCCACTGTGAGCAATTTCTGAAATTTAACAATGAAATTTCTTATAAATGTTAATGAAAAACGTATGATACCACAAAAACATTTTCCATACCTGTCTCATATGATCGTTGCGTTCAATGAAATAGTTGCTGATGTGTATCTTAGTCATGAACAACTCCATCACTCTCTTGTAAATGTCCCGTCTTGCTGATCTAACATTTATCTTAAAGGATCAGCAAAAAGGTATTGATGAACATTATGTAAGAAGTAAAAGTGATATATGTATATGATATACATTAGAAAATGAAAATATGCAACAAAAACGAAGAAAAAACAAATTAACTAACGTTAAAAAATGGTTATATGATATACGCTCCTAATAAGCAAAGTATCTATAATGTAGTTGTTTTTCGTTTCTGAAGGTCGAGTCGATGATCATTTATCTAACAAGATCGATTTTAGACCAGCTAAAATTTGAGCTCACTGATTTACGTACTAATAATAGTCGTGTACACAAGTAAAAATGAAGCATGGAATTTAATGACATATCGCTTACGTTAACCAAGACGCTAACTGGTAGTATGGTCAGCACTATGCCTATGACATCAAACGTTAGATCATTATAATACACGTATAAGTACAGTAGTTGAGTCACGGTGCATATGGGACCGATCCTCACAACGAACTCTCCGTGGAGATGAACAAGGTAGTGTATAGGTTTGTATCCCCACCAAATCCTTTTGCTCAAACCGAGTAAATTCAGTACTAATGCAAAGACGTAATAAAATCGTTGCCTGTATGGTGGCAGCCTGAAAATATAAATAGTTGTTAATTTCAAAATACTACAAATTGAAATATGCGAATTAAAGTAAATTAAATTAGGAAATAGAATATCAAAAAAGAAGATAATAATTATCTAATTAATAAATTAATCAAATTAATAGGTTAAAATAATATTATTTCATCTTAAAGATATCTAGACCTAGAGGAACTCACTGCATTAATAGATAAGATAATTTAATAGAGGCGCTTAATATGTCATCCTCGAAAATCGCGGACTATTAAATAGTCAAATTGAAGTTAATTTATCCATAGTAAATGACTGTTACACATTAATTGAGATAATTGCGTAATATATTCCTAACATAATTTTATTACTTACTTGTCATTTCATATATAAAAAGTGTAAAAAACATACATACAATATCATGCCAGGTCCCGAACGGGGTAGGCAGAAAGCACCGAGTGCCAAATAGCTCTGTGCAAATACTTACATATATTCGTCTTTCTTCATATTTTCCACGAATCCTTTTCAACACAACAGCACAAATTTAAATGGAAAGCTACAACAGAACTAACATGTCCGCCACAAGCTAAAACTTCTCTGCACGTCTCCATTCTCTAGCAATAACCGTTGCTTGAAGAAATTACTGAATTTATAGCGATCATTACGAGTAGGAAGAAACCGCATTTCATATTTAACTTCAAGTTGTGGTAAAATTATCTAATAACTATCAAGTACTCCCTTAAAATTGTTTTTGTAAAACACTGAAACTCAATAACAATATTAATAATTATACAGTTTTCTACAGTTTCCATACTCTAATAAAGCTTATCTAGCCTTGATTTACATGTCATCCTTCTCCAACCTTTATCTGTTGTTGACTAGACCACTCCTCTAACTTCATAGAGTTAGGGTACATTTTCCAAATTAAATAACGCTGATTATTCTACTAAAGGAAAACATTATGAAGCAGCTTAGGCATTGTGCAGTTATCTTAGAGGCGTGTTATGTCAGCAAACTTAGCCAACGTGGGAGATTGTGGCTTTACATTCTATAGTTACGAGGGGAGATCTGTATCACCGAAACATGGAAACAATAATACCCTTAGTAATAATATTTCAAAGAAAACATTAAAGAATCATGCTGTATCTTTTGTAACTTTAGTAACTTTAGTAACAGTTTGTAACTTTAGTAACAGTTTGTAACTTTAGTAACAATGATAAAAAAGACGAAATATTTCAAGTACAATGGACACAAAACACACTCGATGTTCAAATTAAAGAATACGGAAAACAAATTGCCGACTCAATATGTATTCCGTAACGAGGTAGAGAGCTACCAATTGATTACTGGTGAGACGCAACCATCAATTTCAAAAGCGAAATAAACTTAGCGTTACCGGTAAGAACCGCTGTGGGAAACCTAAAAGTACTGATTTATCTTATGATTTCATATTGTCTATGATTTAATCGTTTTTAATTTCGTAATCAATTCTATTGTGATACACAAAAGCAAATAGATGTATGAGCGCACGTGTGGAATCGATCTATGAAATACAACATAAGTAGTTTTAAAGTCTCCAAATACTACACTTATTTATTGTATTTCATTACCTTTACGAAGAGCGCTGCTACACGTACTGCTACAAGCTGATGTAAGTCAAACAATCCTGGTCGTATGTTTCGTGTATTTGAGTAAGCCATATCGGCTTTATTCTAAGGACATTTTAATCTATTAAAAACTATAGCTATACTTTCTGAAATAGCTCTTGTTGTAAATTTTCATTTCTAATAATAAGCATGAATACGACATTCCCACTCGTAACGAATTTCCTTGTACTGTTACCTGAAAGCAGTCGCACTTCGCGGAATGAGAGTTCTACAGAAGTAATTTTACACAAAGGCAGTGCGATCATTCTATGAGTCCTTTTCACTGACACAAATAAGAAAAGACCGGGAACTAGAAATAAGGAGTGTGCAGGTTTATTTCAGCACGTACAAGTATTTACGGATGTGACGCTTTTCAAAGTTTACGAAGCTTTGTGCCATTGTCCGAATATTTTTAAATCAAGCTCTTTTGTAGGGATGGTAAAGTGATCGTTAAGAAGCTCAAATAAAATGAAGGACATTCAACCAGTCCTGTTTTGGAGTCATGACAAAAGCTCGTTTGGAATATATTCATACACCGTAAGCTTTCAGAGACACAAATATGCAAATATCCTTGAACAAGAATACAAAGTTTTCAAAGCACCTGTTATATTGATATGCTATGATTAACAATGAAACAATCGAGCTATAATGGAATTTGAAATGATTTTACCTAAAGAAATATTTGCTTATACACTATAATTATTTATGCACTTTGGTATAACAGTACGAAGAGCTTCGAAATACACTAACTTAGCATATCTAAAAACACTATTGAAATGCAAATTTAAAAGTACTGTCTTAACTATACAGCAGAGTCCAGGAGACTGAAGTCGTCAAATGACTGCAGATTGCAACTTTAAGTATGCATTGTCACGAAAAGCTCTCTTGTGGCTTCCCGCTGTCCGTATCTTATAAGAGCGTGAATGAAACATAAGGGAGCCATCTTGAATAACAGACGCTTGTTTGAGTTGAATTTATTCGGCAATACCATAACGAATATTAACATTTCTAATTACGACTTTGATAACGTAGAAGTTTCTCAATGAGAGGAGCGTAGTCAACAACATCTGGTAACCAACCTCCGATAGGCCTGAAGGAATAGGACCGTTAGGTTTAGTTCATTAGTAATAGATGTTTATAAGAGTAAGCTGTTGAGTGTTCATTAGTCACATAGACCGCAGGTATGAAACTGTTAGAAATGTTAGACCAGGTAAAACTCTTTATAACTGCTCTTAGAATTTGTTAATATCTGCTCTAGTAGAGGTGGGTCACAC
Organism: Passova gellias; assembly: GCA_018249975.1. NCBI lineage: Eukaryota > Metazoa > Arthropoda > Insecta > Lepidoptera > Hesperiidae > Passova > Passova gellias. The sequence goes on along the minus strand of DWUN01004716.1, from coordinate 1,282 downwards.
ACGCATTGCTACTCTTAAGGAACGTTTGCTTTTGGTATAGACGTCGCCGGGCATCGACATGCTTTAAACCAAAACACAATAGTTGCAACAGCAAGTGCTTCACGGTAGAAATAGTTATGGCGGTGGTACTTCTCCGTACGAACCTAATATTGTTCTATGTCCTTGCAGAAATCTATTGTTTTCTTTGTGTTGGGTCTTTGTAAATAATAGAAGTTCATGTAAAAGATAATGTGATATATACGAATATTGTAAAGAAACATCTATCCATGGCAATAGTACTCTTATTTAATACAAATCCAACCAAAAATATAAATGTGAAAATAGGTCAAGTTCGTTACAATAAGCTTGTGAGACGTACTCGCCCGGCTTCGCTAATAAACGAAGTGACATCTAACTGGATGTCGACGTCCTCGAATCCCCTTTAACCATAGCTCCATATAAAACTTAATTCGATCAATTATTCTTTGCATCTCAATGTGCCATATGTTCTCAATTGGTGAGACCTTTATATTCATAGAACTGAACAATTGTATAATTAGTGAAAATAAGAGCCATTTAAACATTATGTACGAGAGAAATAAATCAGGTTACAATTTCATTGTAAACAATAGACGGGCACGTACAAATATGTGTCCCGTCACCGAAATGAATTACGCAATTGTTCGCTACTGAAACAAGCTCTCGCCGATATCATGTTTCATTCAAAGAATCGTCTCTTTGTGTAAATATGGCGACGCTCTACTATTTCATTCAACATAAGAAATGAGACCGTTCACAATAAATAGAAACTGTCTTAAACTTCGGCAACAACTTACCACGATATTGTCTAAATCATAAGACTAGTGAACAAGGTTATATTTCAACTATTTCTAAGCCTGTTTTGTCAGGATCAAAAAAAACGGTCCAATAATGATCCACCCACACCCGTATTTGTTGTTAGCTATTATAGACAGTTTTGTAAAAAATATTTGCATTATGGAAGCGAAATGTTCGCTTTTAGGATACTTTAGTCGTTTTGTTGCCATCGAATCTGCATTTATTCACTGCTGGATCGACTGACCTGACATAGTGAGAAGGTTCAGACCGTAATCTACCACGCTGGCCATCTGCGGATTGCTAGACTTCACGCACCACCGAAATATTATACATATAATAAAACATACCCTAATATACAAAGTTTACTCACGATGTTTTCCTTCGCCGGTACATTTAAGAGTGGTAGAACCTGTATACGGTTCGCCCGGGGAAGTACCACCGCCACACCTATTTCTGCCGTGAAGCA
>DWUN01004715.1:0-10496 GCA_018249975.1 Passova gellias | reverse complement strand
TAATAATAAACAGATATACGATGCGAGTGTTGATGGATGTGGGCAGCGAGGGTGAGCTGGACTGTCATATCTCGACCGAATAGGTCGGATACTGGCTCACGGAGGAGTCAAGACCCGTTAGGGACCTGGCGTGATGTTATGTATGTATGTATGTATGTAATAATAATATTCATTATTATTATTATACACAAGCTGCTGCGTGTGGTGGTGCTCGCGTAAATCCCTATGCCGGGAGAATTTCGTTATAAAAGGAGCTTGATATGTTTCGCACTCGGTGCTTACCTGCCTGCCCCGTTAGTGACCTGGCGTTGTGGTATAATCTATATAACATATACCAAAATAAAATCGAAGTGTCCGTTTGTGATTTCAAAATGACCGTTTTCTGTTTTCTCAAGTGCATATAGTTATTTACAAGATGCTAACAAATATATATATTTTTTAATCTGTCTATCTATTTGTGCGGGCAAATCTCGGGAACGGCTGAAGCGATTTCAATGGAACTTTCACTGGCAGGTAAAGAGGGGTATAGGGCGAGATATAGGCCGCTTTTTATCCCGAAATTCCCACGGGAACGATATTTAGGCGAGAAACAGCGCGAGTACGGATTAACAAGCCAGACGCCGCGAACGTTGCACCGTTCGGAGATTAAGTTGAACGTCCTGCGCGCCTTTGTTCGATACGCGCCTTGTCTGGCGTATTGTCGAAATTAACGCAATGCAATCAATGTACTCGTATAACAAGATCGAAGAGGGAGGTTTCTACCCAATAGGACTCCATAAATCATACCAAATGGCTATTCGAAATTAGACAATTGAACATCTGTGTTATGGAAACCGGACCAAGACAGAGACGTTTATTAGCACAAACACGGGAACATATAAAGATGTTACAGGATTATTAGTTCCCGCCATATTTTGCCTTTCACGGCGTACAAATTTAAATAACGCAACTATTACCAACTAATTTACTAACGAACAACAATTTAACAAATTATTACTACTAATTTATTAAACTACAATTTGAACATAAGATATCTAAAATGAACACAAAACCGTGACTCCAGTATCCAGCATTGCACATACTATCAAGACCCGGGGGTTTTTACATAACCCATAAACATAATTCTATACATACGATATAATACTTTTTATTACGACTAATATTGTTTACCATCTTTATACGTACTACTTTGGCTTTGTCTTTGTCTGTGTATTCACTGGGAGAAGTCGATACTATGATTTTTCTTTAATTCACAAATCTACATATCAATTATTATACTTTATTTGTGGTTAATATCAGTAGTGAAAAAAAAATGCAATAAAATTTCTATATAAAAAATGTTAGTATATTAAAATAAAAAGATAACAATAAAAAGGATAGTACAATGAAATAAAAGTGAAGAAAAAAAGCATTGCATCGGCCGGGAATCGAACCCGGGCCGCCCGCGTGGCAGGCGAGCATTCTACCACTGAACCACCGATGCTTACAACAATGATTAATAAATTTCACGATACAATCTTCTTTGTTAATATATTTTATTAAATCCAAAATCCTGAGTTGTCAATTCCACCTTACTGATAAGCATGCGTTTTAACAAACTGCACACGATAAAGATATTACGATTATGTTTGAGAATATTGTTTCCTCACGATTTTTATTATTATTATTATACAATCACGCCAGATATCTAACGGGGTAGGCAGGGCGCACCTAGTGCCAAATATCTCTGTCCTTGCAAACCTGAAGCGCTTCGTCCACATTTTTACTTTAAATGCATGTTCATCATCACATATTTGTGCAAATAAATGTCGTTGTAAAACAATGTCCCGCGGCTTAGCAGCCGGAGTTGCCTCCGATAGAGCGAGATGCCAATCGTATATCTGTCTCAGCAGTGCGAACGCATAACAGTCCGTGTCAACCACGTGACCCACGCCCGTTACCAGCCAGTACCGTGCATAGCCGCGTGTGCTTCTGTGACGAGTGAACGTATTTTTTTTTAATTGACCCCACTTTAATTGCGCTGGATTCGCGCGGTTTGGCCATTGAGTGCACAGTATGAGCGTAACGTCTCGAGACAGATCGACCTATACGACCGGTGATCGTATTTTTTTAATAGACCCCACTTTAATTGCGCTAGATTCGCGCGGTTTGGCCTTTTTTTTTGGGTGTGCAGTTTGAGCCTTACGTCTCGACACATCAACCTACACAAATTGTTTGTGCCCTCAACCTTGATTAGAGTTGACTGCGTGGTTTCGCCATACTCATCATCGCCCCCCAGTAACGACCCAGTGCTCTTGAAGCTGGTCTTCTTCAGACGAAGATGAGTTTATGTCCAATCTGACCAAGTGCGTATTAGTACAGACCGCATTGACTTCGAGCGTCTGGTTTGGCGCCTGACTTTTCATAGTCACCTATTATTTACATTTAACAAACATAACTAATCACTCGCTATGACGGTGAAGGAAAACAAAGCGAGGAACCCCGCGCACATTAGAATTGTCCAGAATGTTCTATGAGGTATGTTAGGTTAGCTAATCCACGCTTGGCCAGCTTGGTAGTCTATTGCCTTAAACGTTCTCACTATGAGAGGAGACAGTTGTCCAGCGGTCGGATAAGCAAAAGGAGAAGTGTGTTTTAAAGTTTGGTGTCTGTAGCGAATGCGAAGTACTCACCTCTTGCGTGAGCTCGTCGCCGCTGTGGTGCCCCTCGTCGGGCTCCAACTTCACATCGGGCTCCATCTTCACGCTGACTTCGATCTTCACGTCGGGCGCGTCGGCGATAGAGGAGTCCATGTCACTAACACCGCTCGAACTGGCCGACGTGAAGCTGGTGCTGGCGCGCTGCCTCTTCATATCGAGCACGAGCTCCTCCTCGAACATCGGCGCGAACTCGTACGAATCCACATCGAGCGGCGTGTTCTCCAGCAGATACTGCTCGAGGTTCTCCTGCTGCTGCTTGACGTCGAGGAACTCCAGCTCGTTCTGCAGCTCCTTCGCGTCCAGCAGCTCCTTGTAGTCCTCCAGATCGGCGAGGTTCTGACGGAACACCGAGTGCTCCCCGTGTCCGAGCTTCTCCGATTTCTCCGAGAAGTACGGCACGAAGCTATCGATCGCGTTGTCGCTGTACAGATCGTCGTTGTCGCGTTCGATCTTGACGCGCACGGCCAGCGGCCGGCCGTCGGGCGCGTCCTCCCTCGGCTCCGTCTTGATGTGCATCGCGCTGCCGATCAGGAACTCGTTCACGTCGAACGAACGGGACGCTATCTCGGCGAACACGTCCGACTCGGTGCGGTTGTGGAGGTAGTCGGCGGACAGCGTCACGACCGGGCCGGGCTGCGTTCTGTCGTCGCGCGTCACTCTCTCTCTCTCTGTCTCTGTCTCTGTCTCTGTCTCGGTCTCGGTCTCGGTCTCGATCGCGGCGGCCTCGTCGACATCGTCGCTGACTTTGACCTCCTGCGCTACGTTCTCGTCGGCGGACACGCCATCCTGGTCGGCGCTCTCGTCGAGGACCGCCGGCTGCGCGAGCCCCGGCGCAACTGTGTCGGTCGCGACATTATTCACTAAATATGTATGAAGCACCGGACCGCGATTATTCCATATCCGGTCATTGTTCAGCGTGTGCGAGTTGTACCGGCCCAGCGAGTTCAGCTCCTCGAACAGACGCCTCTCGTAGTTCATCAGTATGTTGTCCACCGACTTCGGGTGGACGTATCTGGGGCGTATCAGCGTTTGCGCCTCCTGGTCCAGCGACCAGTCCGAGCCGTTTGACATGTGCAGGCCGGCAATCAGCTGTTGAGTTTCATTCTCCAAGTAGTCGTCCGGATTCGCCTTGAGCAGGCTCAGGACCAGAGCCAGACGCAGCAGCTCGTCGCCGTACAGCTTCTTCAGCGCTAGCATCTTGATTATCTTCTTTTGTTTTATATCGTGTACGTCACGGCCGCGGCCTTCGTATAGACGGTAACTTAAAACGTACTCAGTCTTTGGATTAAACTTTATTGAGCACTATGATAGTGTGAGATCAATATTGAAGCATTGCGGTGTATGATTAAACACGGTCAAGCACAGCGAGTCCTCATTTGCGGTTCGTTGCTAAGGGCTTCGTCGTTGCTCCACCTCTTGCGTTTATCGGGTGACATCTTGACGCAATATCACGTCCGCGCTGATACATCGCGTCCCGCCGTGCACGAACACGTCTTGTTTTGATACATCGCCACTGAGTCACTGGGATTCTGGATGTCCTAAAAGTTCGCTTGGCCCCGCGCCAAGAGGCACAATGTTCTCGGAAAAATTACCTAAAACGTCGCATATAACACGTTACCTTGCCGCTACGGCGAAATCGGACAAAGAGATTATTATTATTTCACATTGACCGGTAAATCGGCGAATATCTATCGCCGAACTAACGAATCGGTATTATACAGTTATATAAAAGGGGAGCGCATCGAAATATATTCGAACTAATTCGATTCAAACGTTCACAAAAGTTCACATAACGTATACGAGACGACCCGTGAATTCAATTGACTCTTGCCTCTTACTGTATACTAATTACGTATATATTAAAATTAATTCGAACAAAAAGAAACGAATATCGCGGCGTACTGAACTATTTGCATTTACATCACCATTATTTAACACGCAGTGATTACATTGTAAAACAATTATTCGTAACAAAACGATTTATTATATAAAAATAAAGTTTACAATATGGCGGTGTAATTTCCCGCTTGAAACCTGAAATTTGCACAAACTTTTCTTTTTTTTAACAGACAACGAAAACAAAGACGCGAGCTCTTTGTTTACGTTCGGATACACGCAAGGCAAGGCCGCGGCGCGCGGCCACTTCGCCGTTCGACGAGCGACTGCGGCTGCTAAATTTCCAACTTTTCACACACAGTCGCCGCCCGTTCATTGACCAGATATCGTGCCCCCTTATTTTCGGACCGCGTGCACCGATTCGATCTCGTTTGTATATAAAGAAGGACGCGCGACGGCTCCGTGTAATCTGGCTCGCAATTACACATGACGACATTGCATCTAAACGCTCGTATTGAACATCGCGATTTTAATCGGATTATTTCCAGCTAATCGTTGCAGTTAATTAACATAAATTAGATGTATGCGTATGCAGATGTTCCATTTTATTTAGTTATTTATTTATTTTCCGCGTCGTATACCCTTATAAGTGTACAACGCGAGTGTATTTATTATTGTTTGTTTATCGCAATCAAGCAGCACGTGTAGAAAATTGCGTCTTACATTTCAAGTACAATACACATGTCACAAAATCATTGAAACAATGTGCATTAAAATATTTTCGTCGAAGCAATAAAGGACATAGATAGAGGTCAAATTGTTTAACAAAAATTTTATTTTTACTAAACATTGGATCGTATTATACAACTTTTTCTATAAATAGGTAATTTGTAATTACACATTTATCTATCCATACATATAATAAAAAGTGGCATAGTGACTTTGGGCAGAATTTGAAGTATTTTAAAATAAATTAAAGCCTATATGCGCGAATTTTGCGCGAAAGCCGGACAATAGACAGACACAAAAATTCCAAAATGATTTTTTTTGGCTTGTGTTACTTGTATGAAAACTCCTAGGGGTATTTTTTTTAGTTTTTATTCAATGTACAGAATTGAGCTCTTCTACAGTTTTATTATATGCATAGAATACAGAATAAGGTTGTCAAGTTTATATATTCTGTTATATAACTCATTGTAATCGTAGGAATGGCCTTTAATTGTAAGAATACATAAACATAAGTGGCAACCCTACACCAAGGCACGACGTGAATAAACACAATTTGTTCAGCGAAGTGTTCCGTTGACGGTCGTCGGTGTGATGAAACGCGATATGGAATTGTGGATATGAGATTTTCCAGAACATTCGAACATTATTGTCGCTTAGTCCGACAATTTCGAATTGAAAATAAAATGTACGACAATATTTCGAAATACAAGCGAATAACAAGACATTATACATTTATTTATGCTAGTAATACGAAATTCGGTCGTAACGCATGACATGTTTAAGTTTGAACTATGCATTTAAATTTCGATGCCGCCATTTTGAGATTTCACTTGACTATACCACAATAAAAAAGCAGTAATGCATTTTTTGATACTTCTCTTGACTTTACTTTGACATTGAAAGCATGAAGGTAAGTAAAGTACATTTTATGTAGGTACTCGTACTTTTATCACAGTCATCTTAATTTATGCTTTCTACTCTCCTTTCCGTATTAATTGTTGATGTGCTAAATTCCATATGTATCAAATGCATAAAATGCTTTACAGTACGACTTGGTATTGTTCAAAACAAAGTTAAATAGGCACTTTATAGGCAAACGGAGCAATCTCAGACTACCTTACTTACCTTAAGGCGAGCTCGCAGTCAAACGCAAGCCTATAACATAATGATATTTAAAAAAGTTTAAATATTCGTATGGAGCCAATATTAGTGGTCTTCTGAAGTCGAATTCATAATGTTATCTTGATTATGTATGTACGTACCCAATGTCAAACTTCCGAGATGTGAGAGCTTAATTCAGAACTTTTCCAAGAATTTGGCACTTTGTGCAACTTTTACCTTTAAGTCAATTAATGTCGCTAAGTCTTCTTTACTTTGACATATATGTAAGGACATTCGTAAGTCCCTCGATACCATTTTAAATTTTATTATAAGTTAATTTTAATTATGAACTTTTCCTCTAATGGTTTTCAGATTACGAAGAACTCGTCTTAATGGCCAAATTAGATTAGCTGGGGCGGCAGGCTCCCTACAAATTACCTGACTCCTCAAATGATAAACCATGACTGCTGCTAATGGTAAACCCTCACAGAACTGTCCACGTCAACTGTTTGCTACACCTGACAACCCATTCACGATACACCAGCGCGTCAAGGGTATACAAGGTTTTCATGCTAAGTGGGAAGATTATATTAATATACAATCATCCTTTTATTATATCAATTCTTTCGTAAACATAAACATTTATTAAGTGATAGTTAAATGAGATAAAAAAAAATTATTTGAATGAAATTATTGTAAAATATCTTTTACATTGTTAAGGACTTAATTAAATTCAACAAGTACAATCAAGCCGATGGGATTAAACATTCCATTTTCATCCAGTTATTGATTCAGACTAATTAAGTTACAGCTTTAATAAATTGTTATAAAGTTTTTTATTGTACCGTTAGAGATGACTCAAAAGTAATTAAACAAAAGGGCAGGTATGTAGGTACACATATAGTTAAAATGATATAATATAAACATTGTACATAAAAACAACATAATATGTATGTTACATTTCACAATTTAGCATATATATTAACAATGTAGTGGTACGTGTATATTCCTCTGTAATTACCTGTTATAAGTATTTCTCTCTTCTCTCTCTCTTCTCTCTCTCTCTCTTTCTCCTCTCTCTCTCTTTCTCTCTCTCTCTCTTTCTCTCTCTCTCTCCCACTTACTCACAACTCTCTTTGTTTACAACACCAACTAGGAAATTAGACTTTAGTCAGCAGGTAGATGTTGTGTCTAAAAATACTATTTTGGTTATACAAATTTAAGAACATTTAAAATTGAATGAAGTCCTTCTTAAATTTTTTACTTGTAAATATTCTCTAAGAGCTAGCTGGCGCGGTTACTTACCGGTACATTATGGTTCAATCTCCGTAGATCGTTTACATCTCCAGAACACTAGCCCCGGGATAAATTACTATTCAAAACGGTTGATTAGGAACAATTTGAAGCCGCGCTGAATTTCATTAACGAGGCAACGAACTTCATCTTGAAAATTACGATTTTCCGCCGAATGGACGATTAACATGCAAATTTCATATTAATTCTCGTGAAATAGCCGCCTATTAAAAGTTAATATTAAAGGATCAAAGGATCGCTCCGGTCATAAAATAAACGTCGACTCCTGATTAACAACGGATTAAATATCTTGACCGTCGCTCTCGTGGTGCTAAGACCGGCTGTAAATACATGGGGTAGTATTACCCCATTGTAACTGACAGCTGATATTTTTTTCGATTTTAAATCAAATAATTGCATTTTAAAAATGAATGATGCATCTTAAAAAAAATGTAATCCAATTATTTGTACCGTGCAATATTTCATATTATCATACATATCAGTGTAAAAAAAAACAGGCAGCTGCATTGTACATAATAAGAGTAAGTATATAAAAGTTGTCAAGAGTATTTATTAGTTAGTATTAAGAAGTAATAAGATTGCTGGAATAAGTGTAAAATTGGATTCAACACTAATCTAATTAAGACCTATAGGTACTGTGGTTATTCACACAAATTTTCATATTAGATTGCATATCCAATTGACATACCTACATATCTTGAAATCCAAGACGTTTTCGTACAGTTATAAAACATTAAAAGGACAAAATTAAAATAAAAGGATATATTCGTACTTGTGTATCAAGGAGAATAGGTATATACCTATACGCCTAGACGGAGAAAACGTTACAAGTAACAAAAGCTTTTACTAAGAATAATGGACTTGCATTTTTGCCGCTCTCAATTTCACGACTCGACTGAAAGTTGCAACGTCGCGAAATGAAAGCTTTTTCGTAACTCCGCGACTTGCGACTTACGGTTGTTCCGACAAGTTGCATTCGGGCAAATTGTGTCCCATTCGAGTTCGTGCTTGTTGCTTGAACAAAAATATTGTTTTCTAAGAATAATATTTTGCGCGACGAAATAAGTGGTTTCCGCTTTTGATAATTAAATACACAGACCTTCAAACCTTTGCTACGTTACGAAGAGTTAATTTCAAAAACTAAACGTCAATACATAGATAGAAAAAAAACGAATATGTGTACATAACTAGTTAACTAATAATGAAAATATATCTAACATTTTTAACTATTATTATGTTATTCATGTAAAAGTCCTGAAGCCTAGTAAGTTTCCCGAGCATGGATTCTAAGCGTAATACTCTATAAAGTAGCCATCTAAAATATCAACATAATCAAGTCCTGTATTTGTATCAACGCGTAGCAAAATTCCTACAACAGAATTAAGATTGTTAAATGTTAAATCATTAATTACTATAAAAAAAAAGAAAACGTAATTAATCGCATGGAAATAGAAACGTGAACGAAACAGATCACAAATGTTTCATAAAAAATTGTAATGAAAGTATTAATAATCGAATTCGTTTATACACTATTTAAAGTATTTTCCAATATTCTGAAATCAAGTCCGAGCAAACAAAACGAAAAGCAACACATCGTTGTTGCATTAAAAGCGAATAGCGAGAATTGTTGCTACTTAAATTTTTTACTATTCACGATTTCATAGCGACCGAGAAAACCGTGATGTTTGTACAATTTCGCTAAACGTGTCCGGAGAATATGCATTCTGGGAAACTGAGCCCGTCCACGCTGGCAGCTGAAATATCTACGTACGTTTATGCTGCAAATATTTATGTGTCATATGAAGCCGGTAGTTTCGTTGCTGTGTTGACGTAAATTTTGTCAGACAATTTTAACCGAACAAATTATAATTGATGTTGGGAAGTAGATTTTCTAATCATTAATAAAACATGTATGCAACGTAATTTTTCAGCTGCGTGCTATTACAAAAAAAAGCATACAGACGAGTTTAGTGCTCCTTTTTGAATTCGGTCAAAAAGTAAGGTTAATGATAAAATCAATTATTATTCATACATCCATAAACTTACGCCTATTTCCTAATGGGTTAGACAGAAACTGGTTTCGCCTCTTCTACTTTTACCAAAATTGTTATAAAAGCCTCATTTATTTAAGGTATTCTTAAGTTGAATTGGACTTCTTTTAGTACTACGATTTAGGTCAATTAGATATGCCTAGTTTTGAACAAAACACCTTTGATTTGTTTCTTTCCCGTTTCTATTTCCAAGCGGTTAATGAGTTTATTATAATCTTTTTTTAATATTTAAATTATTCAATATTTTATTTACGCTCACCAAAGTGGAAGGGTAACTAGCAATCAATAAACGATTAACAGCAACGTTTTACATGTTCCCTTCCACAGGATACCGAATATAATGGAACTTAAGTGATCATTCGGTAGCTGAAACAAATATCGTACGCTTATGAATAAGGGCGTGAGTTTGTAAGTACTTCTAGAAGTGGGCAGCGAAGCGCAATTAAAGTGGACCCGTCGTGTAACCGCAGTCCCGCGGTCGACCCTTTGCGCGCTCAATGATGGCCGCAGTTGCTGTACTGGTACAATAACGGGAACTTTCGCAATTGTCCACTATTGACGTCCCGGTCTCGTATAGGACTGCCACGACTTCATCACGTTTAACATCGCTAATTGTGATTTTCCAGTCGTTTCACTTTAAGCAAGTAACGTTAAGTACGCAACGTGCTCGCAATTGTGTATAACCGTATTTTTGTGGTAGAACCTGTATACGGTTCGCCCGGGGAAGTACCACCGCCACACCTATTTCTGCCGTGAAGCAATTGTT
>DWUN01004714.1:0-10496 GCA_018249975.1 Passova gellias | reverse complement strand
TAAAACAAACCGCATCAAAATCCGTTGCGTAGTTTTAAAGATCTCAGCATATATAGAGACATAAGTACAGCGGAAAGCTACTTTGTTCTACACTATGTAAAGATAACAATAATAATATTTGGGACAATTGTACACACAGAAAATAAAGAAAGAAAACGTTCGTTTTGCCAACATACCGACCTAAAAACTATATACAAATAGAATATTAAACGGAAACATTGAATGTAAACATAGGTACAGTTTGACAAAAAGGACACTGCTGTCCGAATTCAAATTAGACAATTATATGTTTGCGATATAATGCTTATATAGCTAGTCACTTTTATTAACAGAACAAAACAAACAAAAGTGCTCATCACACAAACGTTCCGCCCGGCTGGGATCGAACCGAAGACCTCCCGTTTAGCTGTCGGGTCATCTAAGCACTCGACCGCTAAGCTAATCAGTGAATATTACGTAACAAAGTAAATAATTATACGGTACCTAACATTACACCGCATTGTCGCCGAAAACGAATATAAGTAGGTACTTACATGAAAAAAAAAACCGATAATATACTGTATGACTAATAAAATGTTTTAATTATCATTGAAAATAAAACAGGCTCCCTATTAATTTGAGCATATATTACGCCGATAGCGATGCAAATTGAGCACCCAATAGACGATTTCGTGAAATACGTGCGCTAATGCGAATATAGAGTGTAATACCTTTTGTTCAACGCTTCTCAGGAACAACTCCTCGAGCTGCCTGTAGTGTTCTAAGGGGAACACGTGGTCCACCGTGTACTGAAGTAATAGCCTCAAGGAGCCGAGCGTCGCGCTGCCCGCAGCCGACAGACGAGTGCCGGGCGGCGTCGCGCCCCGCGAGAGGGCGCCGCCCGCGCGAGACGTTAGAAAGAACCTGCGAATGATTGAAAAGCGTCGATACAAATATACAGATACAAAACGTACCGAAACCCGTAAGACTTATGAAACGTAAACTTACCAAGCTAGTAGAGGGGCCGGCGCCGATTGCCGTAACTGTATCCTAACTTCGCCTAGGAACACGGGCGTGGCGCCGTCGTGCCATACGGACACACGCGCTTCGCACGCCACTCCTGCCTGGATCACGTATAAGAAGCATTTGAAATACAGCAATTTTATCAACAACGGGAGAGCTATCAAACTGTTTACTCTCACTACGACTTACCGATTGGGAAGCATCCTTATCCTTCGGATCGGCCTCCATTACGAGATCAAAACAGAAAATCTCATCAAACTGAGGATTGACCGTTTTCTTTTTTGGCTTCGTGTGTCTTTCCACTCTCCGCCCGTTGGAGTACAGTAACGTGACGAGAGCGAACGGGTCGCACTGGCCGTTCTTTGTTGTGAGTTCGGAACATTCGAGCACCCGCAACCGGAGCGTGTCGGGTCCGACGCGTGCTGCGTAATGTCTCTCGGGGTCCGACCAGTAGTCGGCGGCGGTGGGGGTGCACGACGTGTCCGATTCGGACATCGTCGTGTGCATGGGGGGTTTCGTTCGCGTCGGCCATTGCGCGCGATCCTTCAAGCTCTCCGAACGCGACAGGCCCAGGGGCGGTTCGGCCGCCACCGTTCCGAGGAGCTTCTTGCTCGTGGAGCTCGAGCACGAGCCGAACCTCATCTCCTTGCAGTATTCGGACAGTCTCACGAGATTGTTCGCCTTCGCCTTCGCCGAGCAGTGGTCGCCGGGCGCGTCCGGGTCGGGCGGCTTTGGGTCCATTCGCAGCCGCTTCCTCGAGTCCTCGAGTGAGAGCTCGATATACGCTTTGCCCTGCACCTCCGAATCGGCGTCCACCGGTCGCAATGCAAACCAATGGTCCTTATTGTTATACCGCTGCAGATCCTCCCGTTTGATCGCGACTTTTCCGAGAACTTTGTCCTGTTTAAGATGCTTGTCGCGATCGAACACGTAAATCGACAAGTATCGAAATCTACGTGGTACTTCGAACTGGAATTCCTCGCCAAAAAATGGGCTGTAACAAAACATACACACATCACACAAATATTACATACATTTGAAAGTTATAATTTCGGAAGGAATACACTTCCAGAATTGTTTTGTGCCGGATATATTGACAGTTATTGTTGTAACACTCTCAACATGAAACATGATTGCTTTTATTTATTTATTACCAATTATATTATGTAAACATTACAGATTTATATCCAAGTCGTTTACAATCTTTGTACAAATCTTTCTGCTGCTCTGCGAAATACAGCAGGCGTTGACGCAAATAGGTCCAAACCTGTGTCCCAAGCCAGAGCACCATTAAGCAGAGTCAATGCGCGAATCAGCGGCGACTCCCTTGCCATTACAATTCTGCAACTGGTGACTGCAAACAGTGTATGTCTGCGCACATATGCATATGTAGGGACACTAAAACCTATCATTTCTAACACTATTGGGTTCGGAATCCGTTGGTTTTGTCGTTATCAATTCATGATACAGGTATTGGGAAAAACAAGATTATATACAAGTTTTTCAGTGATTCTTTGAGCTAACTTTTAAAAGATATAAATATAATTAACTTAAAAGAGTTTAAGCCATTTGTTCGAATAATATATAAATAATACGCAACAACTTCATTTATCCGGTGTGACTGGTGCCACGATGACTGATGCATTTATTGTGAACTGATTGTTTCTAAAACTCAATTCGTCTCCAAATTAATTGACAGCAATAAATAAATTTCCTTGTGGCATTTCATGTGAAGTATATAACAATAGAATTCTACAAAGCTCAAAGCAAAACCAATGAAGTACCTACCGACGTTATCATAAGACAACCGTAAGAGTCGGTAATGTTCCATTGATTTCTTACTTGCAATACTCGACCTACTCTAAAATGCAAGCATTCAAATGAGTAACGATTAAAGTGTCGACTATAGTCTGAACAACGATTAATTTGTGCAATAAATAGCATAATTATCCAGTTGGAAGCCTTGAAACTAACTGTTAATGGTAAGCAGTATTGATACAAAATACGAATTAGGGTAATACTGGCCGGTTATTCGTATCGACGTATCGTTCTTCGACTGTGAACGCGATAATAATCCCGGAACGGATACGCGTGGGCCCGCTCACGACTGAGGTGAAAGTTTTAACATGAGCCATAGGCATTGGTAATGCATGAAGACGAATATCGACGTGAATACTTGATCTGAAACTACATTTGAGACGGTATGAAGTCGAAATCGAACTAAATGTAATCAAAATCAGAGGGGAGACTTTTGCCCAGCGGTGGGACACGATATAGGCTAGCACGGCTGTCTGATACTAGATTAGGCAATGAAGTGCCTGCGTTACAGTGACCGGACAGCTGATAAAGATACATACGAAATAATAATTACATAGATATTTTTATTAAAGCCAGAGCCAAGAAATAAATGTGATCATCACACAAAACATTTGTCCCGCGCGGAAATCGAACCCATTGCCTCCGTTTTTCAGTCCAGGGCACCAACCACTGGACTACGACACCAGGCAGCCATTGATCGAGTATATTTTTATTTGGAAATGAAATATCCATGGATACGTACAAAGGTATAAATTCGTACATAGGCATAATTTCGTACATGGGCATGATATTATGGTAGGAACAAATTGTAACGTGCCCATAAAATGTCGTGCGCTCGCTCGTCGCGGCCGCACGGAACATGACACGTCTCTTCCTCGGTTCATGGAAGTGATATTATTAGTGTGATGCGGATGATGTTATGTTTGCATTGATTCGTTAGCGGCAGATTTCGCATCGGCGTATGTCACCCCGCCTTACATACAGTATCGTACACATCAATCATACACGTTCAAGATTAAAGTGTACCGTGGAAAGATACGTGTCGCCGTGATGCGACGTGGTTTATTTACAATTAACTTTCGCCCGCCGCTATTAGCCGCATACGTTGATGGTTCCTTGAAAGAAAATTGCATAGATGATCCACTGAATTACCCATCAGAGCAGTGTTTCCCAACCTTTTTAGCCCATGCCACATCTTATCGTTTCAAAATTTTGTTGTCCCCCATATATAATTTTTAAGCTATGAATATTGTTTTGTTCCCTTAAAAAATATAAATGGGAATTTTTAAATTCCCCCCTCCCCCCCACCTATTAAATTGCACCCTCTGGGGCGTAGGCCCCACGTTGGAAAACACTGCATTAGAGCGTACCGTATTCAGAGCCAGCTATGATGACGAGAACGTGTTGATATTGAGTTAACAATCCCTTGGAAAGAGATTTCCTTCAAAGACCTCTTGGCAAAGGTCACTCGTTTTGTATTTGATTAGATGACGCCATCCGACTGTTTTCTAGGTTCAATGTTATTCGAAATCGGAGGATCGACCAATATTTCAGTATGCAAGGAGATGGTAATTCAGCCGTTGCGTGGCAGACGTTTAAATGTGTATAAATCGTGGATGCAGACCTAAATATAGTACGTTTTGAGATTAATAAGATCGGTAGAAATTGTGAGTTTCGCAGCGAGGCAGGCTTACGGGCATATCCGGAGCTGGTATTTATAAACCGGAGGCGGAACCGACAGCAGCGGCGCGGGGGCGGCGGCGACACCCGCAGATATTACACCGGAATATTTAAATAGTTCGGTATCAATAATCCACTGTATCAAATTATAACCGAACGCGGCTCGCTGGTCAACAATCGACGCACCGCATTCCGTCAGATGCCTACTCGTTAATATCTTTTCATCGAAGTCGTTTTAAAATGTATGTCCTCGGTAGTTATACAATTTTATTATTGCTTTGTGTGACAGATAATAAATACGAGTATGTTTTCATCGTCGTTATTCTAGCGATGCAACTGTGTTACAGTGTACGGGCGGCGAGTACGGGTCGCGTTCGTTTTTAAATAGCCAACTCAATAATTGGGCCACGCCACACCTACACTCTTCATCTTCACGTGGCCGTAATAATAATAATAACATCGGCGAGCACGGCACGGCGGGCGGGTGCGCGAAACAGAGCAATGCACTCGCCGGCCAGCCGCGGGCGGCGGCCCTGTTTCGTCGGCGATTATCGTTTTACGCGGCACCAGGTTCCGGCGCCAATTTATCACTTGAAAGCTTCCGCTCGAAGCAGCAGCGCCGCCATCATTCCGCGGCGGACCGATGTCGAGATGGCCACTGGTAATGAACTCGGTCTCGTGCAAGCCCGCGCGACGCGAGTCCGCGCTCGTGAGCAGCACTTTTATATTTTTATTTATCAACAAACGGTCCGCCGTTGTAACACTGATAACAGTGATTCATTGTTTCGCCGACGCGACCTCACGCCACATTAAAAATAAACGCTGTTACGGCACACGATAGGTAAACGTACAAGAGGGACGCGAACCGGATAAGTCACAAGTCACAATGGTGGTCATTTATTTATGTACACGGTTATTATGTAGTTTAAGATGTTCGGTCACAAACCTAGAACGAGATAAGGTATCGCGAGACAAAGAACCCATTAAGTGATTGGCTCGGCGAATGACGTGACATTTCCTTCGATATCCACGGCCGCATCCTGCTCACCTCTAGGGTCACTAAATCGTTATCTCGCTTCCGTTCAATCGTCCGACCAACAAAATGTCCCTGCCACCGATAAAACAATTGAACGCGGCCGCTCCAAGAGACAGCAATGATGAGTTAGCACACACCGGAAGATATGTAGGTGGTCAGCTATGGAGATGTAAATTGTTCACTATGGCTTATACAATTGTTAAATGAAACGACTGATTAAAGCAAGAAATGTGATATATATGAGTAGGTACAGATACAAATGTTACTACATAAAAAACATGCTAATAAGCATGAGTAAAACGATATTGTCTTGTTACAACATTGATTGAAATAAGCGTGTATACACGTGTAACTAACTTACTAAGTATCAATTTCACAATCGTGGTATGCTCTTTTAAAAAATAAGTACCTATGTGTAATTGTTTGCGATCGGTTCGTGTAAAAGAAACCCAACAATTACAACAGTCATACAAATTTCACGATTCCTCGTTTAACATATAATATCTAATTTGCCGGCCACGCGAAAGTTTAAAAACAAAGCACATTGTCGCGATTATTTTGGGAAAACAATGAATGGGGCGACAATTCGCGTTTTCGTTCGTTTTTTATGTTGACACACGATTCACGATCACGATCGTCCCTGGCGATCTCGGCTTGAGCAATCCGCGCAATCAGCTACGGAATAATGCAATGAATAAGTGAAACTGTGCACCGAGCGAGTGTTTTCTCCAAATACCTACCTACATTCGAATAAAGTTTAAACTGATTTGCTGAGATCGTTTACGTAAACATAACTTTTTTTTTTGCCGCAAAAATGTTTGCTAATCATCATGACGAAGAGCTAATCGTCATTCAATAGACATAAAACTATACGTAGTTGAATCTATGTATGTTATGCGAGTTTATTTTGATACAAATGATTCTCAACCGTGTATTTAAAGTGTGTAACTTGTCAACTGTTGTAATGTGTCAATGTCAAACTTGGTTAAGTGGGACCTGGACAAGTGAGATACCTCCATATCTGGAACTCGTGCTGAGGTCCCTACACCTTGACACTGAATTACCTCTGTTAGTGGGACGAAGCAAACCTCTATAATTGGGATTCGTTCTTTCGGCTTTATCGTCATATTTACCTCTGTAACTGAGACAGCGAGTGAATTTGATATACAACATTACCTCACATATAACATAACGCGTACAAAAGTGCTACGAATGGAACAAAAGCTACCCGAAAGCGGCGCGCGGGCGGCGGAGGGGGAGGCGGGGGTGGGCGTCGGCGGCGTTGTCTCATTCATTCCGAAAAGAGGATTGATTCCGAGGGTGGAGCGGAAGAGCCGTTCCGCGTCGGCGCTCGCTCGCCGGAAGCGCGTCCGGGACGCGGCGCGCCGCAGCGCCGCCCTCGGCCGCTGGCTACAAACCTCCCCCTTGGCGGCGAGTCGCGATCGGCTTCCCACACCCGAAATAGCTATTGTTTCACCGGGATTTCGACGCACTGTGAGAACATCCAACTTTTTGGGTGCCGCATCGTTGCGGTGTGAACGGAATTCAATCCTTTCCTTGTACACAATGCGAGTTAAATAAAAATTTGAGATCAAAATAACTGTAACTAAGGGACCAAAAGAGATTCTATTTAGATAAACATATAAGTTAGATACAATATTTAATATTTTGGAATATCATTCGATTTACTTACATATAAAATCCGATCAATTTAAATACAGATTGGTTAACTTAATATATTCGGTTAAATGTAAGATTTCGACTTCGTCTGATGCAACTGAAATTGTCAACAGTCTACCGAACGACGCAATAAATAAAAGTAAACAAAAAGTTTCAAAACGTATTCGGATCTATCTCACTAATTACAATCAATTGTATCAAATATGTGCACGATTCTGTTTGCGAGACCGAGAACGCAACACGCTTGGCGCTCGCACCGCTGTAGTACTATGTTCCGTACATCGCTAATTATTCCCAATTCAACGCCTGTAGCGTATAATTTTACAACCGTTCACAACGGGACGGGCCTTGACCCAGTAATAATGTTCGCTCCCCGAATTTAATGTGTCAGTAGTCGTTTCCCAGCCGATAGCGGCCGGAAGTCGGTCCGGAAGCCTAACAATGCAACCGTTATACGCACGCAGCGGTGGTATACGAGCGTTATTCTCGCGCGGAGGGTAGAGCGCCTCGTGCACGTAACTAGTGACGCTCCGGATATCCGTATCCGTATCCGCGGATATCCGAGCAAAGAAAGTCCGTATCCGTTACTTTTCTGGCGGATCTTTTACCTTATTATTTTTCAATTGATAGGATGAAATGCTATATATATATATCTATAGGTAGAACTAAAAAACTATTGGATTCCATTCCATTCCATTCCATACAGCACTATTTATTTCTTGAAATTAAATATTTGACACGTTTATATTGCAAACATTTATCGTAGTAAGTTACCATACCAATCAATACTTAATACATAACTCAAAGGTAATAACTAAATCACCTATTTTTATAATGGGATCAATAATATAGAAAGAATAGACAATAAAGATTCGTATCCGTATCCGCGGATCTTGACACCAAATATCCGTATCCGTATCCGTATCCGCGGATGTACACTTTTAACGATCCGGCGGCACATCACTACATACAACACGTGCGCTCTGCCCGCGGATGTTAGAAGCGTTTATATAGAACCATCGCTCGCACCTACTGGCCGTTAATTGGTTAACGCGTAACGTTGCTTTATAATGCATTGGACAGGATGTTCTCTTCATTTCAATAGCGGGCGATGCAATTAACTATTTCTATATAGTAACGATTATCGAATACCGTATACACAAATTACATTTTACTAATGGACTACAGTTAAAATTGGTAATACATATTAAATTACTAGATTTTTAACGCGGCTTTGCTCGCGAACAAATAGACTTTACGAAAATCAATGAGTGCAATATCTTTTTTATTTAACAAAAGCATAAATCTACAATGTCAAATGTCTTAAGTTTCGAACTGAAGAAATGCCATACAATCTTTCAAGTCCCATTTTACCCCCTTAGGGATGGAATTTCTAATATTTAGATAAAGTGAAGTTGTTTTACATATAGACACCTCGTGTATTTAAATGAGTGTGCAAGTATCCTTACAGCTGATCAGTCTTTACATCTCTCCATGACCACAAATGGATCTAAAATAAAAACAGTCTATTTCCTAAAAGATCACATTTTTGAGGTATTCAAAACCGAAAATGACAAGATTTTATCATTATTGAAGCACTGAAAAACTTTTTTAAAATCTAGAGACATCTACGTCAAAATGTCAGTAAACATTTGCATTAATGATAAGCGCATTGACTGATACAGAGTATACTCTACGTACTTGAGCGTTTTCTCCATCGTGGACGTGCGAAATATCTCCTCCTGGTCGAGCGACAGCACGCAGTATATGTCGCGGTGGCAGGCGGCGCCATTGTTGCGAGCTGGCAAGTTCTTTGCCTCACCTGCAACAACAGAGATCACGTTAACACGACGTTATTACGTTTCATACGTCTATTACGCATTATATATTATCATACTGGCGATTAGGAATAAATTCAACAAATTATTAGCGTAACAAAGTTTGACAAACACAGACTTTAACAACATTAACGCGAATGAATCAACGTGTACACATACAACACAATACAATACAGTACCATATAAAACAGTACTTCTAATAGTTTGGACGTCGAAACGAATAATTAGAAAAAGTAGATGTGATGCAAAACATCAGCAAACGATTAATCTATGTCATTGACACCAATACGTTTGGAGGTTCATTCATCGGCGCTCGTTCGGTAACTTTACGCTACTGACGCCCAATTAGCATAATAACAAGACGTGAACATTAGCGATGGGGTAAATATCGACGAGGACCACTGATAGCCTAGTGGTTTGAAATTCAGCCTCCCACCCCGTGGCGTCTGGGTTCGATCCTGGCACGCACCACTGATTTATTACGTGCGTTTTTATAACTAAAATTTAAATATCACTTACTACAACGGTGAAAGAAAACATCGTGAGGAAACCTGCACACCTTGGAGATGTTATAAATTATGGCCTAAATCCCACTCGCTATGAGAGGAGACCCGATCCAGCAGTGGACCAACAAAAGGGTCGACATACATTTAGCGATAGGATAAACATCCTTCATCAATTATTGGGTAATCTTTTTGGGGTATTCCAATTTCTCGGCAAACAGAACGTAACCCTAACCTACGGTGTCACAGTACGCCCGGACCAGTGTCGCCTAAACGAGGTGTCTCCAATTACGGGACGCCGTTTCGCCGCATGTCGTCATCGAGCCGTACGCGCGAGTGCACAATGGTTCCATTAATAGGTACTTCAATGGCACGACTTAGTAGCCGTAATTGTATTAATTCTCTCAACTAGCCCTCTTCCGCGGCGTCGTCCTCGTGAATTTAACGAGTCACTCAATGCCGCGAGACGTTGCGACGGCGACGACATTCGCGCGTTTCGTAAGCCGCCGATCGAATAATAATAATAATCGTCGAATTCTCGTCGACAATAACGATAAAACTTTGCAGCGGTCGTTAGATGAATGGATGTGAACGATTTTTAATAGACAAGGCTGTCGGTAGTTTTACTACGTAATATGAACAATTTGACAGCCGAACTATTGGGTACAAATGTTATAGGTAGGTATATGCGTCAGGTGTAAATATAGGAGTGGTTTACCTTATTTTCGAGCGATATCATAACAAATTCTACCTATGTAGGTATGTAGCGCTGACACTATTCGCTCAAGGACATCGCGATGCCTACCCTCTTTATCTATACTAATAATATAAAGCTGAAGAGTTTGTTTGATTGTTTGAACGTGCTAATCTCAGGAAATATTGGTCCGATTTGAAAAATTCTTTCAGTGTTAGATAGCTCATTTATCGAGGAAGGCTCTA
>DWUN01004713.1:0-10498 GCA_018249975.1 Passova gellias | reverse complement strand
GAGACTGACTGCAAAACCGGAGGTTGTGGGTTCGATTCTCACCCAAAACAAATATTTGTGTGATTGTTTGTTTGTTTGTTCTGTGTCTGGTCATAATTAATATCTATATGAGTATTATATTCTATGTATATGTGTGTAGTTTACCAGTTGTCTGGTTGCCTTAACACAGGCATTCAATTGCCTAATTTGGAATCTGATAGCCGTGTGTGGAATTGTCCCTAGTTATTATTGTTATTATTATTCAATGTACTGTTCAGTATTAGGTCGCACAATCCTGTATCCAGAGTTTGGTAACAGAACCACTACCAAACCTCACTTTTATGGTGCTAAGAAGCAATCAGATAGCTAGCATAATGTATATGTAGCCTTTTATATAATGAGAAGCCGCTATATCTGTGTGTATTTAACCGATATTGAAAGTAGTCGTCGGGAGTAACGTTAGTAAAAATATTCGGTGAATGTGTAACATATTTTCATTTTACCTTTTCCAGATCAACCAAAGCCAAATCCTGCACAGATCTACTCAACGACGACGAATGAAAGATTGGTTGTAAATATGTGAGGAACAAATTAGTTAAAAACATACTTATTATTTATTTTCATTAACAGTTCTCTACGATGATTATAGACATACAATATTTTATAAAATATTTGCATTATATTTTACATAACAAGTTGTGATCGTCATAAAAATACATTTTATAAAATATTTGCATCATATTTTACACGAATATTTATTTGTGATTATGTGATCGTTGATGACATGGACAAAATCCAAAAGAAATCCCACATAAATGTTGTGCAATCATGAAAACATGTGTACGTGTCTTGATTCATGTATAGCAATTTCCCTGCGGGGAATTACGTTTGTATACGTAAAATACACATATTTTGTAAAATTACATTCAACGTCTGAATTATCATAGCAATTGACTTATTTGTGAAATACTGACATTCCCCGCAATGCAAATGCATTGATTATGACAGCATTACAGAAATAATGATTTATTAATTTATTTACCTATTAATGAAGTACCGAAGAATCATCATTCGTACTTTAAGACTTAGGTAGGCAATTTTATTTTATCTAAGCAAAGCTTCTCAATTTTCAACGATCTATGATTCATTTTGTTTTAAATATATTATCACTTTTACCCGTATACAATAAACATACAAAATATGTACTACATATTCTGTTTAAAATCTTTTATAAGTAATCAAATTTATTGCTATTTATAACCGAAAATGTAACGCAAACTTAGAATTTCAATAATGCACGAACAGGTAAGTATTATTAAAAAATATGTTGTTTTATTATTAGCTGATGTAAATGCCAAATACATAGGAAACACTGTAAAAACTCATCGCTTCATGTAAAACGTGCCATTTATTTAATTTTAATTAACTTACTATTCCTTATCTGGCACTAAAACATTCTCACTTTAAAAATTCTAAACATTTATTCATAACTATATACGAGTATATTTCGATCTTATGTGCTTCAAAGTTATTGATTGTAATATTTAATAGATGGTTTTAGAATTTTAGCTCATTTTATTGCAATACATTTTAACAAATTTTGGAGAGATATTATGTACTTAATCTACACTTTGAAATTTTCATTGACACAAATTTTTCGCAATTTTTCCTTATATACCGTTTTTATAATCGATTGGAATCTTGTACCTGACCATATCTATCTACGTTCTTTCTAGTAAAGCTCAAACTTAGTGGATATCTATAATAAGTACTATCCCAAAGATATATCTTAATTAAGTTACTTGATTATAAGTAGGTAGTCGAATCGCTAATTCAAAAGAACAATGTCGTAATTACATAAACCTCAATACAATTTGTCGTATACCATAAAATTTCGTTAATTCGATACATAATGAAGGCATTGTTCTCCTGGAATAGCGATATAGGCTACTCGTTCTAATTATAACGTTATGTTGGGTCTGTCGCAGCGAATTTACATTATCGATATAGCAGGCTTACGGCAACACTGTACTTTATTGTTACTTAGTACGTTAGTTATAAATAATGACGTTGTATTCATATATACATTACATTTTATATAATAATTCAAATCATTATAATGTCATGCATATTTTGTTTTAAACATACAATGTTTTATTGGCATATAAATTATCAGTATATGGAAATGAAATAAATAATAGTGAATCTAATTAACCCGACTGGCAATGTATACGTATTAAGTAAACTCTTAATCTATACTCCACAATGATTTCCTTGAATCGCCTTTGGTAAAATTTGAATAAAGTTAACATTTAAGAATTAGTACAGAACTTCAATTACTCTTCAAATCAGACAAATATAAAACATAAAAAAATGATTAGTACCTACATATTTATAATTTGATAAATGTATTTAGATTGGTGTTTGAACCTTTTGTCTGTAGAAGGTTGTGTAACATAAATTTAGATTATAATTTGATTAATGTTTATGGTAATAAAATTACATTTTCAATTTAAATTATTCGTGCAATAAGATAAACAATTAGAATGTTATGTGAAATTAACTGTTTTAGATTTGTAAGTGTTCGGTAACGATCTGATTGGACGCTGTGATAGGTGTAGGGTTCTGTTATAGATGGAGCTAGTGTCGCACCGAGAGAAATTTTCCACACAATGTTCAAGTACAATATCAAAAGAATCCGCCTCGAACCCAGTTCAACCAACAGAAATGTAACGGACTATCTACATTGGAAGTTCAAATATGTAATTTTACATTATTCAAATACGCTGCAACTTATAATGAAAGCCAGATCTAAAATGACTAGACAAAATATTCTTTCATACATGATATGTAATATATCTTATTGGCAATCTTTTATAGGTAAGACTAAAATGTATCAAAAGTAGCTAAACACAATAATAACCGTAAAACGTCGTTATATTTTATGTAAGAAAAATATTTTTGGAAAAATACGTCATTGAAATATCAACAAAATGAAACCTAATACCAATACTGTGAGCTCTGACTCAACTTTGATACAAAATATCTTTATTGCACAACAGTAATACAAAGTTATAGAATATTAAATAAATAAATTGGATTTCAGTATGCCCCTTCCACTCCTAGGTTCGCTTGAAAGATCTCTTTAGGAGATAAGCAGTACCTAAGTACAAAATTTTATGTTTGTTTCAGTAAAATTTCCCGTGTACTAAATTGTTAAATAAATAAATAAAAATAAATTTTAGTACAAATAGCGGTATTTTGAAGTGCATTTTAAAAATAACGAATCTTATAAAACGTGAGAATGAACGTTTATGAATGAAGAATACTTCGTTGTGTTGTTTTAAGTAGAAAGGAAAAGCATTGCTTTAGTAAATATAGGTTTACTTACTATTTTTTCATGCTGGTATTATAAATTACACTTAAGTACACTGCACTCCTTAAATTGACTAGTAAATTAACTTTATAGTAGCCAGTAGCCATGATCGCATTTTAAAGTTTCATACGTAGCGAAAACGTTGAAATTCATCGAGTAATGTTTAGCAATTCGTATCATTATGTTAATGAAGATGTATTGAAAAATTAGATGTAGTATTAGCATTTTACGTTAGTACTATCCAGTATATAACTCATTATGTATCCGAAGTGTTTTGTTTCAAAGTAGACTACATAGAGAGACTTATAAACTGTTGTAGTTAGAATAGAAACTCGAAGTTACTATATTTTAAAATTGCTTATATAATTATTAATTTTATTGTACAGATCAATTTATATTCGAATAAATATGTTTAAAATAAAGATTTAAAAATATTGCGTTCGTTTCATTTTGTATTTCATAACGATAATAGACTCGCGTTAGTTCGTCGTAGTAGAAATTTTATTCGGTGTAGTAATCATAATATGCACGCATATATTATATTCGTAATACGTAGAATGGTAAAACTGGCAACACATCAATTACTTAATCTACTTAATCTCATTACGAATAAAAAAATATGTATCCAACACTCTCTTATTTCTATACCTTTGTATATTGTGTACAAAAATACCTAGTGAAGTAAATAAATACTAGACACATGTTCGTATTATAAATTAATCTATCACATTATATATTTAATAATATCTACTAAGGTTTATTCTTTATGTTTGTATAGAGGTTCGTGATATAGTAAACAAAACAACATGTACATATAAACTGAAAGTTGTCATTACATTATTTTCTTTTAAATGATATTTTAATAATAAATATGTGATAACCGCCATCTATGGCAATTTAACGTAAAACAGATACAGCGCCATCTAGAATTAGATTTACGAACGACTTAGATTATTACGTTTAATGTACATAGATGTCGCTTGACTCTTATTTTTATAGTGTAATTTTCGAAACCTAACTGGGAATTTTCGGTTTCCTCATATGTATTGTATCCTATAATAAACAAAATACTATGGTAAATTCAAAGCGTTGTATATAATTTAATATTCAGGTTAGATTTTATCTTCAATGTTACCTGTCCATCATTATCCACGGAAATCATTCTTAAAATCTTCTATAAATAGATTATTTAAATTATGTTCACAAAATAATCTACACATTCTACGGTAGGTAATATACAATTGTTACCTACCGTGAGTTCCTAAGCCCGTATTTCGAATACAAAAAAAAACAATGATTTGGTTGGTTGAAAGAAACTAGACATTTATGTAAAAGGTATGTATAAAAGTATATAGGTACCCAAAGCAGAGCAACGAACCAATAATCATTATTTATTAGCTACTGCACGTTCACCAAGATTACATATTATTTTTATCTTTCCCATCATTTCCACCTTTCCCGCCTGGCAATTGTCATCGATTCAATCTAATTGAAGTGTGAAACTTTCCAGTCTTTCGCTTTCAACTTATTATTTTTGCAAAAAATGGCGGCTGGCGTGCATCATATCTACGACCGGAAACAAATGATACAAAGAGAAGTTAATCGTTTATAGAATTTCTAAAATTATTAGAAACTAGTAGTAAGAGGCGCTACTTACACGAATAACGAGGGAGGTCCTCGTGAAAATGGCAAATATTCATTTGAACTTACGTTATACCGCCGTTTACTGTTTGTACCATTAACATCTGTTATTAGATCGTAAACAAGACGTTAATGGTACATGAACGAGACTAATCCGCAACGTTTGAATACCGAACACTCTACTAGCTGCGAAACATAGCTAAGGCATCGACTTAGTGTTTTTTTTTGTCTTTATTTAAATTGCTATCATTTTATATCTTTGTTACTTTTGTTTTATACCTTTTTTGTTTTATTATATCACTTCCTCTTGTAAATAAGTTATTGCGGTTCTCCTAATGTTGCCATATTTAAAATGATACTTTTGGTTACATGAAAAAATTTTGTCCGCAAAGATGATACAAGGATATACGACTAGATAAGATAATAGCAGCAACAAATGTTTAGGAACTTTTTATCAAAATGTGTGGTAATGTTTGCAGAGCTACACGTGTCAGTTACTATCTCGGTCTTTTCCCTTTGTTTACGACAGGAGGGTCTAACGCCACTAAAAACGCTACAACGTTGTTAACAATTGATTTGAAGTTAATGTTTGGATTTAAGAGATTACTGTTTAGAGTTAAGGTTTGCTCTTGGTTTTTGTTTATGGAAGTTTTATTCAATGCAAGTTTCTCTCCAGTTAAGACATTATAATTATGTACCTACATTTTAATATATTTAGTTTATAAAAGATTGGGTACGATGTTTCCAATACTTTCTCTTTTGTAAATCCAGTAAATTAAATGTTTGTTGTATACTTATAAATAATATCCATATGCACCTTTTTATTATTTAAACATAGTTTTAATTAACTTTACCGGTGTTAGTTGTCAGGAATCTTACTTAAATGACATTTAAAAACCAAAAAATGTATCACTCGTATGAATTTTGTTATCATACAATTGTATGATACTTTTCCATCGCGCGATCAAACGGTGATTTGATCCATCGAACACGTCTTATAGGTTCAATTAAAAAATAATGTAAATTAAATTGGTAGTAGAATAAGTCCTCAGCTGTGTTTGTTTCTGAAGTGCGCTATAAGTTACTAAGCCCGTTTACAACTTTTATCGTCTAATGTAGTTGTCTTTAGTTTGCTCTGTAAGTTTTATATAAACATGTCATTGTGCTCACTTTTAACGTGTACAAAACAAACCCTACAAATATAATCAGTTCGCTACAATGACATAAATTCTCACACAAAAACTCTTAAGAAGATTTAAAAACGAATGTTATGTACTTTTAACCAGAGGAATAAAACAATGTTTGATGATTATTTATTAGCTGTGTAATCCAATTTTGTCTATACACATTTTCTAACGTTTTATGTAAAATGTTAAGATGTAACGTACATAAGCAAATTTGGCTGACCACTACAGACTAATGAAACGCCTAGCCAACTGCGGGATTCCATCCAATGCAACCTGTACAAGTGTAGATTCTGCCATGCGCCAAAATTTACCGCCATTTACATACTTTGTGAATGCTCAGCAGTTACTGAAGACAGAAATATCTCACTTAAATGACATTTAATCCATTTTGTCCTTGTGACATCACAACTCTCCCACCCTTACACGATTTGGCAATCGCGTGTCTCAAGGACCAGATATAACAATAGGGGTCAGTAACGATATATTAGTTAAGGTCGCAGCGGCGTTTGAGTTAAACGCATTCCCGTCTCTAACAAATAACAATAATGAGTCGATTTTGTAAAAGTTCTTTTAAACAGCATTAGCCAACCTTTTCTCATTTAAGCACATCATCTGTTCAACTTTGATATGAGCAAGTACCTAAATCCGCGTCGTAACGTATGTGAATATTTTACCGGGCCCGTGAGAGGTCTGGTAAAAGGATAGTTTCTTAAGAAATTACCTGGAGAGACCACAAGAAAATAGGGTTGAGGTTTCAAATTACCACTTTATATAATTACAGTAATTACCTGTTCTTGTCTCTTTTCTACCGAAGATGATTACAGTTAGTATCATGTAAACGTTTATTGCTTAAAAGTAGCAAAACCCTTTTTTAGCTATTACTTCTGACATTATAAAACTTTAAACTGATTTAAGCCCAATAATATTAACAAATTCAATTAAATTGATTTAAGCCCAATAATATTAACAAATTGAAAATTTTATTTACAAAAGATATTTTTGACATTACGATTTAAATAATATTAGCACTTAATCATAAAAATAAATGAAACAGATACCTCCTCTTAACCATCGAAAAATATAGATATAATATTTATGTTACACTTTAATAGAACTTTACGAGACCTTTATCAGAAAATGGCGTATGTCAATACCCTTCTAGCCATATAGGTAATAAACATGGAAATGCTTTCACTTGGTACTTACTCCCTTATATGAATTACTCTGTCTTGTCAACTAGGGGACTAAGGAACTATAATATTAATGTTCCTGTACGCAAAAAAAAACATTTCGCATGCATTTCTCTGCGTTCCGAATTATTTGGTGAGGGTTTATTCAATAACAATACAAACATTTTTTTTTTAATTTTTGTAATATATTCTGAGCGTAATGCCAGCATAGATTTTGAACAATTTTTTTCAAAGAAACAACTAACGTTGTATAAATATTTTGTTAGTCTTCTATGTATGTACGCGGAGCTGTAAAAATCATGGTAGTTTACTCCTAATACACGTGCAGCCTATAAACGATTTCGTAGTTTAATTTATTTTATCAAACAACCTGACCTTAGTAATTACCAAGTGAGATTTATGAAATTAATTTAAAAAGAACTGTGAATCGTAGAGTCTGTAGAGCAAGAACCAGGCGTACGGATGTATTTGAATTAAATCAAAGACGTCCTGAAAGGAGGTCAGGTCCAGAGTACCTATACGACGACTTTATAAAAAGGACAAAAGAACTGTGCCAGGAATGTAGCCGGGAGAAATGTTTGAACTTTTGACAAGTTGTTTGAATGTAGGCATATTTAAATTTTAAAAGAAAAATAGCAACTATATATTTGACAAATTGGCTTATTAGTCGTCTTGAATTCCTGAGGGATTTCTTAGCATATTAAGTACTTCGACCTTGCAGTTACAGCTAATAACATGCGTGTAATGGATTCGTGATCCTATCACAATCACATCGTGCTTTCATTTGCCTTCGTAACTAAGTACTTGCGTACATGAACTGCATCTCAAATTATAGGCATTAAACACCCTATTACGTATTTTTATTATCTATTGTAACAAATTACACCTTCTGTAATTATATTTGCATTAAGTCTCTATTCTATTGACGATTAAATGTAACAGATTAGATCCATAAGTGTAATAGTTTACTGCGTAGTTATCGCTCGAGCAGCAACTTTTTCCAGGCTTTCTGCAGCATTGCAGTTATATCGTGCATTTTGGATAAAAACCATAGAATAAACATTAAGATTTGGGTAATATAAGCGAGTCAATTTATCACATGCGCAAACTACTAGATTCGTCTGATTCTTCTAAATACACAGATCCGTCGGTTCGCAAAGGCATCACCCCACATCAGATTCATGAATACAATGTACAGTACAAATAATACGTTTTCTCATATTTAAATTTGTGAAGGTTGTCATTGCGCATTTGGCTAACATGATAAACAATGAGGGTTAAGGAAAGATGAAGGAATTTACAAGCAGCAGTGGAGACAATGGCAAGTGTTTCCTGGCGTCCTGAACTAAACTAAACTAAATTAAACTAGATGAATAGCACTGTAGCCTAAAGTTCAGTAATAATTTGTGGTAATAGAACCGCACCTACATCGAACGTGAAATATCAACCGCTATCTTCAATCTTAAACTATGGTTATATTAGTTGGAATGTACTGACCTTGAGGCGATTTTAATAGCAGATGACCAGCAAACCAGGTTTCTGTACTGACCTAAAATGTCAGTTGCCGTTTGACTGTAGACCACTTCTGGTCATTCTCTATTCTCGTTTATCTAGCATGTCAATCACGGGTCGACTTACGCGCAGAAAAAGCATACGTAATCGCTGGCGTCGTTAGATCCTAAAGTGACGTTTTTCTTGCTGGAAACGAAGGAAGTATTGACCGAACGAAGTCAATTTAGGACTACCGATAGAAACTATGCAATTATTCTGACAGCTTTATAACGTTTCCTAACAGGAATTTGCGGAACAAGTAATGCCTCAGTTATTTTCTGTGAATTTGCTTAATTATTTTCCATCAACTTGGCTTCGTATGTCAACGTTTATTTATGACTATTTCAGAATGCTAGAAAGATTAGCTGCAGCCCAGTTATTTATTAATTTTAGTTCGATATGATCAGAGGACTTATGCAAGAGATTTTTAACTACAGAGTTTTGTTCAGTAACATATTTGCGAAAACATTCTGATCCATCAATTTGTGTTTAAAATGAAAGGTGACTCTGCTTTTTTATCGGTTTCAAGTCAAGAGCATTTACTTTCACTGAATATTAACTTGTGAGAAAGTGGCAGTAAACCGTAAAGTACGGTACAGTTCTCTAATTGCCACAGTTTAATATCTAGGAATAAATTTATAGACCTAACTATTGTAAAACGTTCTGTATGTTCGTTCTACATGCACGTTTTAATAATAAATCGTGCTGCATATATTATGGTATAGCTGTTCCCGGTTCTTACAAACTACCATTAAATAAACAAGACAAAACGAATGATGAGGTTGTACTAGATTCATTTCGTAGAGAATATCACGTGAGTAACAAGGATTCTAACCACAATAAATAACTTTCCAGCTTTCGATTTCTAAAACAAATCTGTCATCTCAATATACCTAAAAGCCAGAAACTATGTATGAAGATCTAAAATTCACACGAAGATTCGCATAGAACGTTAGTTCTGTAGTTTCCAGACCCCAACATTGCTAGTACCGAAAGATACAATTATATTCACTTTAAACAAGATATTGATGTAGGTACTCTTCAACTAAACGATTTCCTAATTAATTACTAGTTTTATACTTCTTTCAGCAATACCTATATTTCATAGATTTATAAGAAAATTTCCTACAACTAAATAAATATTTATTGCGATAACGCAAGAATTGACTTATCGTAGTGATGATACAATACTTATTTGGCAGTGTCTCTTAAATTCTCGAGGGTCGGATGAAATTGTAATCCTAGTTTCAGAATGAAAATCCAATGTGACATCGGGACGATTTTATACAAATACACCTAACTCGAAACACCTTGAGCCATTGTTTCTTCCGAAACGAATTTTCGCTGACGGCGTCGTCACCAAATTATATTGTGATCGTAAGCGCGATAGAGGAAGCGCTCTTTCGTAAGACAATATGGGCTGCAAACAATGAACGAAATCTCCGGCTGTATTCTCGTATCATACGATATTCTTACTGACTTGTTTTTAACCGTGTCAAAACTTTTCAGTTTCTATAAACGTCTTCTTACATAGTATAAAACAAAGTCGGTTTCTCTGTCATGTCCCCTTGTTC
>DWUN01004712.1:0-10498 GCA_018249975.1 Passova gellias | reverse complement strand
CATTAGAATCCTACATTATCCCTGATGAACATAGGCTATATTTAACACGAGAAAAAATAGGATAAATTTTATCCCGAGATTTCCACGGGATCTAAAGCTCCGCGGGTAATACCGCGAGGCACAGCTCGTAGAACACTAAAAAGGGCTTTGTGAAACATTAGAAACCACATATTTTCATGTCACTCGTTATAGAGTTGAAAATAATGGTACCTGTTACAAATATCAAACTTAGAAACCGTCATTTCGTTACTGACACCATTGCTTTCAGACTGAGGTATTCAAGGTTTTTTTAAATCAAATCTTGTAACATAGGGAAATATTTGAATATTACAAGATCATTCGACGTATAGTTTGCCACGAAGGAAACCTCATCCTCGGAAGTACCAAGCGGGTTATGCACATCAGCGGGATATGTAATACCAACTAGGTCGGTACTAGGGTCGGAACTAGAGTCGTATCTAAGCCAAAAGAATTTGAGAAAGTCTCAGCTGCACCTCATGTCACAAGGAATGTGATCCCATCCACACCATTGGTAAGTCTATTGGCCTCGTCTTGTTATTCGTTATCACTATCGATAACAAATTTGTAAAGATATTTTGTAGACGTGGAGAATGTTCGATTACTGCTCCTCTATTTTGTTTTGTGTTCATTTTCCAAAGCACGTCCAAATTCTCGCTGCGAACATACCCCAGTGCTAAAAACTTTCTCAGCATTTAAAACATAATTTAGGTGCAACAAACTCATGCAAGAAACGTATAAGAACATGTGCAGCATTTGCTGCCGCAGCCCGCAGTCGACTGCGGGGAAATAAACCAAAGTAAACGTTCTTTTTACGGCGCAATCGTTCTACTCTCGTTTTCGTTATTTTTTCGCGTTCCACTGATTTGTTTATAACTTCGCTGTCTTTTGGAAATTGTGTATTCGCTTTGTTTATGTAGTTTTTCAGGTTTATTTTAAGATGGAATACGGATTTGAGATGTGGTAGAACCTGTACAGGGTACGCTCGGGGAAGTACCACCGACACGTCTATTTCTGCCGTTAAGCAGTTGTTTATACCGCGTTCTTTGTTTCGGTATGAAGGGTATGGATGCGTCTACATGCATACCAGAGGCGACCAACTTAGTCTTCAAGAGTAGCAACTCACCTGTGACCGACATCTGATAGCGTAGTTACTATTACTTAATAACTGCACTTATACTAATGAGTACTAATGGGGCTAATATTACTAATAGTCCCGTTCCTGCAGTTCTGTTAATCAATAATCGCCAACTAATTCCACCCAGTATTTAAAAAAATACGAGTATCTCTGTCCGTATGTGCTCAGAGCTCAATGAACGGTTTAGATGGGGAGTTCAAACAATTTTAGATAACGAATTTCGTAAAATATAGAATACTCGTAGAGTTGCAAAATCGTAAAATTCATCAAAAATAGCCGAATCTTCATTAAAAGAGAAAGTTTTGCATAATAAATGTTTCAACAATTGTTAAAAAGCAAAAAACCTAAGGTTATTTGCCCGCCCACATTATTACCCAATATTAGATAGCCGGTAAAGAGAAGCGATTCTAGTATAACATAATTACTTGACCTTATTAAACCTTTTAAATTACATTTCGACGTCCATTTCAAGGCAGTAAAAATGTATATAGTACTGTTGGAGCAGTACCCGCTACCGCAACACACAACAACCACTGGCTCTTAACATAGTTTCGACGGGAAGGCTCCGGCCCGTAGCTACTTATAGACAAGAAGCGATACTGTCTTCAAAAGTAGCAATGCGTGTTTTGGTCAACTTCGAACAGCATGGATAATTACTAACAATAATAGATATTAACCAAATACTATAATATTCGTACTGTAATTGTAATGTATAGAACGGCTATCGATACTGTAGTTGTAATGTACACTAATGTTACTAATGGTCCTATTGTTGCAGTCCTCTTGAATACGAACAAATATCCGTATTAGCGCCTATTACGAGTAATAAGTGAACTAAATATTGCTCGCCGCAGTGCGAAATCACAAACGAAGCTAATTGCAGTGTTATGACCGAGGTTGGACTATTTAGCTCGTAGATCACTTTATAAAAATAATAACAGTGAATGTCGGTAATAACATTCTCTATACCAGAACGAGCACAGAGCTTTAAACAACACAATACATATAACATTTGTGCATACTGATAGCTTTTTCTTACGTGGAAGTGTACGTGTACGCAAGATGGTCGGTTAGTTGCTGTGAATGAGGAAATGTGAGCTGTTTATTATGTTGGAAAGTAATTGTTTCCGCTAATAGCTTCTGTCTATCGACACGGCACAGATTGTCTGTCGACAGTTATAATTAACTGTCTAGACGCCGACGGGTCACCACGTGCCCATTACACTGTGCTACTTGCTAAATAAGCTATAAACAATACGAGGCCAAACATCCAAATATGATAATAACCATTAAAATTTATAAGGGGTTTCGTCTTCAAATTGAGTTTAATCGTTCCTGCGTGTAATGAAAAAAAATGACCCGCTGTCAGATGTTAAACTGATTTTCCATCTATGCGTATTGCCGGTCAATTAAGGACACGATGATGTAGTCCTTAATTTTACGCCTAATTTTCTCTAGATAACTATCCAATGTGTAACAAAACTTGTAACAAAGAAACTTTTAGGCGAAATGAAGCTTACCGACGTGATTCTGCGGTCCTATAAGCTACATTTGCCACAAGTCATTTTCTTCAAAAACCGACCGACGCCGGGAAAGATAGGTCATCGAATGAAGCACTTAATAAAAGTATGGAGTTTAGATCTTAAGTGAAATAATATGTAACCGCCTGATTCAAAAGCGACGGAGCGTCTGGGTGTCACCATCTAGAGACTGTCTAGATGGATAGATGCAGCTACTATCTGAAACGAACTGTATAATAATGAGGGGAGAGAGAACATCGCCACAATCTTGTCCAGATGGGAAAAGGATCTGCGATCTTCAACATAGCAGCATGAACGGTGGAGGTTGATAATTCATTTAAGTACTTAATAGCCCTTGGAACGTTCCCGGAGATTTAATACTAAGACCACGTAACGTTCATAAATGGGTATGATGTACCTGTCAACAGGTAATTTCTCAAGGGTGATTTTCTTTGCTTACAAGAGACAAGTACCGATGAGCATGTTATTCAACAAGCCGCTAAGCTCGAAAATTATAAACATATTACATATCTATTTAAACAGTCTCTATACATACCATCAAGCCAGGTGCCTAACACGGGGCAACAGTCTATATCTGCAATAAACCATTTAAACAGCAAAACTCCAAGTGCATGTATTATTTGATTGTTTGTTTGTAACAAATACAAAACTTGTACAATTCAATCCGTCGCACTGATTTTACAAATGTTTAAATTTTTCACATTAAGAACCTACATTAAGTTACCCTGTAATGTTTTCTTAACTAACTAAAATTATAGTTTAAAAAACTTCAAAGCGCTGTTTTAACAGAAACATTAACTAAAAACTAAAAAAAAATTTAAACTTAAGACTCAGTTCAACGACAATAATAAGTCCTTGACTCAATACCATTCAATAACTTTTACTTTAAAAAAAATGCTAAAAAGCTTCCCAAACTGTTTTATACATAAACATCCTATATAAATTCATGACAAAATTTCAAAAATACGAGTACTTTTTGAAGGCCTTTCGTATACATTTTCTATTCTTTTCTGAAGTTGAAATAATTAAAGTGTGTGATGGTAAATTCTATTTCGGAGATTCACATTTGACTGACATTAATCTTGATGTATCCGAAGTTATCAAGTTCATTCACAGCCAATGTGTCTCAGTATATTCTGAAGTTATTTGCACTCTTTTCACCGGTACAAAATAACTTAAGCTGTGTTAGGTGTCTTGGCAAAACACATAATGCTCATTCTACATCTTCTGGTGGAGTTTGTGCAATGAAATGCTGGGCCGAGAATGGGACAAATTCCATCTCGATCTTTCATAAAAACACGCCATGACAGCGCCCTCACGTCATTATCACGCTTTTTGCCTTTCATAAAGTTAATGTAAATATATTAGCACAGCGGCATAATGGGTAATGGAGGCCGGAGCGCACCTTATTATATCGTCCGCGGCAAACGAGCTGTTTTCAATTAACGGTTTTTAATATTGATCACTGATTGGCTGCTCCATAGCAACGTGCAACCGAAGCGCACGAGCCACTCCCGCAGCTAGTGAAGGTCTCTCAGCGCTAGACGCAAGTCTATAGTTATAGGGTTAATAGTCGAACATCTTTTGGAACCGTTTGAATTTACATATACCAACATACTTTTGAACTTACATATGTATTAATTGGTTTATTTTCAAGTTCGCTTGTTATGTTATGTTATTAATACTGCAGTTCATTAAAGAGCAAATGAAAAAAAAAAACTTTTGTACTATACGTTAAATATTAGCCTCTGGCGGTAGTTTTCTGGATTAGCCACGTCCGGTTTACTGAATTTACGATATTACATTCCGTACGCCTTGTATAAGAGCTATATGAGCTGACTGGGAACATAACAGCCATCTATCTATGAGTACACGAAACACCTACAGAAGTAGATAGTACACAACAAGTACAGAAGTAGCGGCGGCCTGCCGCTGCCACATTTCCGCAATTGCGCTTGCGTTCATTAAGAATGTTCCGCAGAGAGGAAAAATATGGATAAGTCATACTTAACTTAATGTGATGTTTTAGGAATATCTTGTATGTACTCTCTTACGACGCCTTCGCTTAGACGACTCAGCGTAATATTCAATATTGGCCAGACGGTATTCTCGAATTGATAAAATGGAGAAAAAGTATCAAATATATCTGTGTACCGTTCCCACGGGACGTAAGTACTCCAGCCTGGATGGAATAACTTGAGATGTCGCCGATGGCTCCGATGGGAAATCGGAGTCTGTTACGTGCAAAATAACAACTCATTTTATGTTCATGAAACCAACAAAATAAAAAAAATGTGACGAGTGAGTTTTATGAAATAGTTTCAATTGCATATTCTTTATCTTTTCACGTTAAGAGGATATGAAATGAAATATTCATGTTATGTTCTCATTTTATATCACACGTCTCTATTTAGAAGCCCACGTTTAAAGGCCGCCGCGAGCGGCTCCTCGCCGCCGCCGGCCTGCACGTCTACACGCACCACGGGAGTGACCGATGCCGATCCCAATTATATATTTTTCAACTCTTGTCTATTCACATCATGTTCAACGAAAAGACGATATAGGTACTACTCGTATTTAACCAATTTTAAAATGAATTCCTATTTACCCACAAGACAGGCTATTTGACCTTCATAGCTAACGCCTAATTTGGACACATCAATTGCATCCGCAACGTTACAGAAAAATAATAGTAGAACACATTCAGTTATTTAGTATACATGAATATTTTAATACATCTAAGCGGAGTTAGCCGTTGAAAATACTCGGAACCGTCTTGGAAATCATTAATTGAATAACAGAGAACGCATTTATTATCTTCCAGCAGCGAATGGCGCCCTTTTGTGTTTCCAGTCACGGGTGCCACTCTCCTACCGTCGTGGAAGCGGACAGGTCGCCTCCAACTTCTTTGTTGGTTTCCTCCCAATCAATCGAAGTAGCAACCAATTATTCAATAATGTAACCAGCGCTTCGTGTTCAGTGGCCATCGTAGTACTATATAAAGTGTCAATCCTTCTCATTCTGAGGCGGCAGTCGTGTAACATATGGATCATAGGACAATGTTATGTTCGATAAGGGTGAAGTTTTTTTTCTATTACGAATAGACAGTGCAACGTGTAGCAAGTCGACGGTAATGTTTCGATGGTCCGGGGACATATTGTACGGCTGAAGTATCTGAAGAAAGAATATATTTGTTTACATTCTGAGCAAAAGAAAAGAAAGATGTCTCCTAGATCACTTAATAATATTGCGTAGAAAATATTACTTTCCCTGATTCTATATTAAGTTGACGCATAGTAGAGCTCCATCAGCTTTCCTTGTTTTCTCGTATTGCGTAGGGTTCGGCATGTCGACGATATTTGTGACGCCGACTCCGGAAAAATGTTTCTCTGGACACGATGATGGATCTCTGTATACGTCTAAATAATAGTGTGCGTTCTGTAAGCATTGGAAGTAAGTAACATGATAAATCTCTTAGCTAACTGATATCATTTGTGAACGTTCGTCCGACGACACTTTTGTCCGGTTTAGTTTTATACTCCACTAATTCTTCCTACAGATTACAAATACAAATCTATCGAGGACTGTGTTCAAACTCATCATTTTCTTGTGCGTAGGCTATAAATGTCATCGTTAACGAATTATTTCTGTGGCATTGCGAGGTCAGCATAGTGTTGTTTTTATTTAAATTTAGGTCCCTCTACGCTAACACTATATCTAACTTTTACGAAGTATTAGTCGACTTTAAGTGTCACACGAATGAAAAATAGTCTTATATGCCGTATTTTATACGTCTCGTTATAAAGACAATAAAACCACCCCTAGGACGTTAAAAAACTTCAAATCCCCGCGCTGAGTCTGAGTCTCAAAAAGTTTCTAGACATCTCCGGGCATAATACAGTCTGCAGTTAGTCTGCGGCCTGACCTTCCCTGTACTTGCCAATTTGCAGTTTCACTGCACAGGCTTGCGTACTGTATCGACAACTCCAAATTCTTCGTATGGGTGTAAACATCAGTGATCAATTAAATACGAATCAGTAGAGTGTAGGTCCTATATCATTCGTGATAAGAAGAAAAATGTTGGGTGGCTGTAGCTGTGTTGCGGAGCGGTTGAACAAAACAAAAGAACGCTAACAGTACTTTGCTCGCGAGTTTATTCACGTCAATTATCAATACCACCTGGTCACTAATGAAAATAAATAAGTATAATTGAGATTTTAAACTTCATATCTACTTGCGTAATATAATAATTTGAACATAGCGATAAGCCACCTTTCTATTCTATACAACGTCTATGACATTCTGTGGGGGCTAGTTACAGGTAGCTACTGAACGCTTTCTTCATACGCTGTATTTTCCGTTACTGGTATTGAATTGATTTAAAATTTATATTCAAGTTGAAAACTGACGGAATACAAGGAGTTTCGTAAACACACGAAACTTTTTGCCCTACAAGAATGCTCACAAAAATACTGCGATTGTTACTTTCAGTTTTATGTAAAGAAGTTATTTTTTAATAAAACCAACCTGCGATGAACAGATAAAGCTATACATGCCCAATGCCCATGGTTATATTTTACTTATGGAATTATAAAGCTGTGGGCAAGATAAGAAAAGTCCCGTACAAGTACCTACTTATTATTTAATTTGATTACGGACACCCGGATAAATCTATCCTACGAATATTTCATTTAAAGCGCGAAGAGGCAAAAACGAATACTGTAATTATTATAACATTGTCATAAATAGGCAGAATAATGTCATTTACTAACTACTGTTACTCGTTAGCGATAGCACGGGATATTCTAAGACGCAAATCGTGTCCTAGAACGTGTTAAGTAAATCTTAACGTGGGCACCTTGGAATTCGTTTTACAGAACTTTAATCATATCATTTTGTCGGCGTATTTTCTTCTGTGATATGCTACAATAATATTATTTGTATTATTTAAAATATGAGTTTAATGTACGCAATTGATCCCAGGAATAAGACGTGCCAGCAAAGGATAGCAGCGGGTTACATTTACATTATTTACGGGATACATTTTTTATAAGAAGAAGATAGGCAATCCTTATCGTCCATGGACATGTGCGAGATAAGAAGGGACCCCTTTTCAATACCAATGTATCGAAGAGCCTATGTATTTTATATAAATAATAATTTATCATATATCGGAGCGGTCGAGCGGAGCGCCAAGTTGCCAACGAAATACTCTAATAATAATAGTAGTATAAGTACGTAGTATAAGTAGAAGTCCAGTGCGAGAATGTTCGCATGTAAAAATCTTAGAATTTTGTAATAAACTAACGACGTCCTAAATTCTCTTTAAAACTATGTATTGGCACACTAGAGGCCGATAACTTTCTCCATTGACCCAACTCCTCAAGGTTAAGAAGGGTTAACCCGTAGAAGGCCTTAAGCCCGATTGCGGTCGATTACTTGGAGCACTTTTCAATTTGTTCCAGACACTTGGCTTCGGCTCTTAGTGAAAAATAAATGTACAGGCGGTTGCTGAATCACATCGGCTGCAGTGACATCTGCGCTCCAATTAAACTAGTTTCTCCTGTTCTTATATCATTTTCACGGTAGTTTAGTTTTTTATTCTGTACGTTTTGCAAACATGGTTTTAAGTGAATCTTAAACCAAAGGTAATATTGTAGTGAATGTACCAAATTAATAATTTAAAATAATATTTATGTATGGGTTCACCCACCTTCTAGAGCTGTCTTACTTCAACGACGGACTTTGTATATTATACTGGAAAAGAGCCTTAGAAATCGGTGACCTGCCACTATGTCAAGGTTTTGTTACTTTTATCAAATAACCGATAGTCCATTTACATTCTAAAGGTGGTGTTGCATTGGCTGTGATATCGTTTTTAATACACGAGTAACGCTGGGCGCTCGAACGACCACTACCGGGCACGGGTTGCAATACCGCAGAGTATATAGTCGAATCCGAGCCAAGAAACTCAATTACCGAATTGCAATTTGACTGCAGACCGCAGTGTGGTACAATTTGAACATTTCTGTACCGCATCTGCGGTAACGAACCTGCTCATAATATATTCATACATAAGGTTTGATGCTTACGTATGAACGTATGTAATGCGATTTTATTATACTGAAAAAAGAATATTAGGAATTAGGAATTCGGACCAAAAAATTGCACACTGCTGTCCGATTTCAAATTGGCAACTAATAGCCCGCGTCGACGTAACCGGACACCTGATGTACATACGTATTGTTATATACTTTTATGAAACCCAGACAGAATAAACGAGTGCGTTTATTACACAAATGATTGATGATGATGCTCAGATTTTATCCAAGTACTCGACACAATAAAGGTTGTTCAATATCTATGTAAATCCTTATACATACGAGTACATCATTTCTTAAAATTGTCAACCGAGGTTAGCGCGCACAAAGTCGTGACCTATCGAAGGAACTAGTTAAAATGATAGCAGCAATCAGCGCGGCAGCAAATCAGCAGTGTTTATGCATTACAATCTGGCGCGGCGGAGCGCGATTGTTATTCACGAGCGCGCGGTGATCCGCCGCGCCTCTAATTACGAGGTACGGTTACGAGCCCCTCTCCCCCTCCGGACGGCCGCGGCCCGTGCACGGTACCCCAACCGCATATGTTATGTCGCGTTTGTATTTCGATTGTATGTAATTTAGATTATCGCGTTATGAGAATCGGTACGGCCGTACGGAGGCGTCGTCGGTTCGTCGACAGCTGTGTTATATTCGAGATCGTTATTTAACTCGCTCGTTTCGACTCGGTGCGGCGGGAAGGTTGC
Source organism: Passova gellias (assembly GCA_018249975.1). Lineage (NCBI taxonomy): Eukaryota > Metazoa > Arthropoda > Insecta > Lepidoptera > Hesperiidae > Passova > Passova gellias. The sequence goes on along the minus strand of DWUN01004712.1, from coordinate 996 downwards.
GTATAGTTTAAGCGAAGACGTTTCGCTATCGACGATACGCAGTTGTTTAAAGTTGAAGGGAATATTTAAACAAGGAACTTGCCGGCCTCGCCGCCCGGCGCCGAAAGACGCTCGCGCGTTGCTCTTCATAGCTGTCTGAAGACCTCGAATTCGATGGTCGGTCGGAGTACGGAATTACGACATTTAATTAGGTGTATGTCGTTGTTACCAGCGGCACCCTCGTACCCGACGTTAATCTACGTATACTAGGCCGTGATAAATTATATTTATGATAACATTCTAGTCAAAACCTGATAAGAGTATTTTGAGTTTCACATACAAATTGTAATAACCATCTGTCCGAAATTAGTTTGCCATTTAATTAAATCGAAGCGAATGAATCCTGTACGTTATGTAATTAATGTAGAATGAATAAATCCTGGACGCGCCGCTCGCCGGACCTTTTCGTCGAAGCTTGTCGGTCCCTTCACTTACGGTTTCAACTTTTCAAATAAGCCAGGACCGACTTTGTTCCACTAGAACTTTAATTAATCACTTTTTGCTAAATTCAGATTAATCTATAAGATACTAATATTGAAATTTAATTAAATAACATTCATTCTGGATCACGTGTATTTCTGATTATTATTTATTTTTACTTATGCGTTTAACACGATATTTAATAAAGATAACTACGTTAAAAAAACCGACTTCAAAACTAAAAAGTAAAAAATAATAAAGATTTAATATTAACTATATACTACCTATTACTTGTATGTACTATTTACTAATAGGTTTAAAGTCGGTGCCAAGCCTTAAACAAATAATTATATTTTAATCAATTAAATGAATACGAGCAAATTAATACAATGAAATGCCTACTTTAATGATTAAGAGACGTAAATAAACCTAATAATAATTTGCTATCTCCGGTATACGCGTGGACCGGCAACCACACCCTTCAAACCGAAACACAAATTGTAGAAACAATTGCTTCACGGCAGAAATAGGTGTGGC
>DWUN01004711.1:0-10498 GCA_018249975.1 Passova gellias | reverse complement strand
CTCTCCCAACACGACTCTCCTCCGATCTAGATAATATTTCATCAATAAACCAATATTTCAATTGTTTACCTACTGCTCTTTTTGTACCCACTGTTACTTTATAAAATTATATTTTATATACCTATGTATTTCATATACAGGTATACACCGGTATAATGCTTTCTCATGGACAATCGTTAACTGCAGTATTATAATTTCCATACATATGTTAATACTTATTCAATATTTATGGGATAAAATTAATCAAATGTATGACATTCGATGCAGACGGGACTGAAACCAGATCACCGAACTAGTACATATTTATATTGAATTAATTATAAACCGGTATTTTTATTGTATCGTACTAAATAATCGTTACCTAAGCCATCATCCCAACCAGTCTCCCTTTCAAAGTCAACTAAATAAGCAATCGGAAGTCCAGAGCAGGTGTGTTCACTCTCTTTCCCAGGATATTGTAAGTAGAGTGGTGTAAGTACTTATTAAAATAAATAACCGTTTGCATAATGTGTACATTCTTATTAACATAAGCGTTAGGTTTTTTTGTAATTAAAACTTTGTACAAAGATCATACAAAAGTTACGTACAAAACGCAATGAAAGTGTTACCTAGTGTACTTCACGAAAGAAGAATCTAAAAAATATATGTGAATACTAAAATATGCATATTTTGATAAAAACAATATAAACCGAATCGTTTATGGAAATATATTTGAACTTTTTTTTAAAATTGAAGAATACTTTCAAGATCCCACTATCAGTAGGTACGGCCTCAGTGATATCTATGAACCTGATCTCAAATCTGTCAGTACTGTAAGCAACAGTTACCGCTTGTGTCACGTGAATATACTTAACTGAATTTGTAAGTAGTTTAGAAGTAAATATACTTTATTCTTTTTGTTCATCTCATACTCAAGGCCTAGGTAGCCTAACGACCACATTGTCACGTTGTTATTATTTTGGTATAATAATAATAACAAAAACAATAGACGCGACTCATGCGTTTTTAGCAGTTGAGAACTTGATCGTTTTACGCTGAAACAAAAGAAAGTAACGGTTTGAACATTGAAAAAATGTTATAGGAATGACTGACTAATGTGGATTAAGTAAACTTTTATGACTTTGAAATACTGTACGAAATTTATTTACGGTAGAGCAAACAGAAACAATATTTGTATCTACCTACGTATTTAAAGAAAAGCGTAGGAATATGAGTCATCAGTTCATCAGATTAATTGACACTAATATTAATAATAAAATATGGACCACGTTTCATAAGCACCACAAATTACCCTCGAGACAGGAAGTAACTGTCTCATTTGGACGTTCGTGCAGCGTTATCATAATATTATGAGGCTGAGAATGGGCGACTGAAATTTTATGAACGTCGTAATTCATAGCTATACTGCTCTACGGAGACGAATAGCGTAGCGTGGACAACACGACGACGCACGCACGTGCGGCCGCGTTCGATTGCTAACACATATCGATCAACACTTATTTTCTCAACGTAATGCGGACGCGGACTACAAATTATAGCTCCTGCCTAATTAAAGTTGTTAGTTTAAATCGTAATTTTTTTCAGTAGGTATCAGGTCTAATAAAGAAAAAGTCAGGGTTTTTGTAAACACAATTACTGGAGTAAAAAACAAATGAATAAAGTTGTGAACGCGACCAAAGGAAGACAACTCCTTGGAGCGGCAGACTCAAATAAAAATATTGTTCTTTAAAATAATTAATTAAGTTCATTTTTCAAGCTGTTATTCCGCAATCGAATACGTGATGATACTTCTGATATATTTTTAATAAAGACTTTTATAATATAAAAATACTCGTAGGTCGCATCAGTAGTATGGTATTCTTTTTGCATTTCCGTTGTCTAAGATTATTTAAAAAATTAACTGCATACAGAAAAGTTATTGGCCGCTATATTTATTTACCAATCTTATATTCGAAGGGTCGACCTGAATAGTTAATTGCCTTTCGCACCCCGCGCTATCTAATCAGGTTTTGAAAGGAGCCGATTTAAGACTAGCACACATGTGCCTACGCGAGCGCACGTGTTCATTCATTGACGTTCGCCTTAGAAGGGATCGACAAGAATAGGTAAAGTATATACCCATTGCGCTACATTTCATTGTGTCAACATTTTTTTTTTCATTAGGACCAATGCCGTCTGGGCCGACTTTGATCTCTGTAAGGTTTTGGCATCGTTAACTTCCATGATTATGAACCGATAACAAAAAATCAACAATAAGGATTATAACTTTCGGTTTTATCACCCAGGTAAAATTACAAGACTAAAATATGTTTGAAATTGTTTATGAAAATCTGCTCAAGCCCTTTAGAAATTAATAAATATTTAACATTCCAGTTAAAATTGAAGATACAGCTCGCAAAATTAGTCATTTTAATGTATAAAAGGAACAAACGGTCATGCTCTTTACTTCATATTTAATTTCCCTGTCTCTCCATCTCATAACTGTTAATGGCAAATGTAAGGTAACAAAATAAAATCATAAATCATAGAAGCAATGCTACCCCTTCCTAACAATTCATTATGTGCTTTATATTTGAATACAGCACAGCAAGTACTGAAAGAAAGAAATAAAGAAAACATATTTATTTCACCAAATTGATGTTCAGTAAAAACAAAAGTAAAGAAAAATATACAGCTGAAAAATGAAGTAATAGTAAAAAAGATAAGAAATTGCACATTTTCCAGTGTGGCGAATAAGAACCACTCTCAATGTTCGCTGCAAAAACCTTCGGATGCATTACTCTTTAGCACGGCAGAAATTAAGTGCAGCTTGGTTCGTTTCATTGGCGAACTGTAACATGTACTTATATATTTAATTTAATTATTTAAACAAATGTTTTTTACTCAAATCAAAACAAAATTGCCATAAAATGTAATACATTTAGTTTAGTCATTTACTATCAATAACAAAACGTCTCCACAAAGGCCTCAAGTGTATTCGTCGTAAAGTGATTTGACGAAACGGTCAAAAGCGAATTTATTGAAGGGAGACACCCAGCGTAGGTAACAACGGTGAGTAAACATTGTCCCTCCGTATTCCAACACAGACAACCTTTATATCCTCTACGATATGTGTGACTCTTTTGATATTATAGTAGGTCACCAATTTCGTAGTAGCTACTTTCAACCTACATCTCTATAAAGCTTATTTTATTAAGTCGAACCCATTCGTTTGCTTGAATGAAAGTAAATTTTAATAGATTTCTTCCCGTTGTTAAAGATATTGTTAGGTTATGTTAACTTATATCAAAAAACAGGTACGACGGTTTCAGTAATTCGGGTATAGTTTCACATTACACACTTTACAAAGTGAATTGCAATAGATGAATATTTTCTATATTTTAATACTAATACTTTATTTTATTAATTATAAAACTAAATTATAAAAGTCGTGCTTAATTTTCTAATTTTCTTAATTTCATTTATACTATCAATCTGTCGAGTAGCACACAAAATAAGTTATTCAAACTAATAATAAATATATAAATATTTTCCCAGTACATGAGATTATTGTTACTAGGAAACACAAATAGATGCAAAAAATAAGTATAAATACAAAATATGAGTAAAATAGTACTTTCTCGTATTTACCTAAAACTACACAATATAAAATGTTTGGGGTTAGGGTTGAAATAACATTAGCGTTAATTTATTTGACGGAGGGAACATGATGATATTATACAGAACTTGTAATTGTTACGTTTTTGTCGGTCATCGCTATCAATGTGGCACGTCGGAACAGTCGTTAATTTCATTAAGGGCTTATTAAGCAGACACGCGACCACCGACGACAGTTGCTCGACACACGTCCCGTGCCGATATAATCGAAAAACTTATGGCCTGGAACATGACTAGTTACCATTATGTTTAACGTTCATATACGATATTGTTAAATGCGTAGCATATGTAAATAGACAAAATTTGTTTCTCACCTAACATTAGGTAGAATAAAAATCGATTCTTTTATCACCCACCTCTTATTAGTTCAATTGCTGAACCGGGGTCTCTCTAACAATGAGTAGGTTTAAGGCTACATAAGGTCTACAACACTGACCAAGTGCGAATGGGCAGACTTCATATACCTCAGGTATCTCAGGTACCTCAGGTAACTGTACAACGTAGTCAACATACTCTCAGCTTTCATAATAATGTTTTTCGTCAACATTATTGCGATTGTTTTTTTAATATATAATCTATAAAATTCACGTTACTTTGTAAAGTCAAAAGTTCTTGCCAGGATTTGAATCCAAACCTCTCGAATGGAAGATCGAAGTTCAAAACAAGCCTATCACTAGCCTACCACTACGATCACTTTTTAATACCTATTTTCAATATTGAAATAATTTTGTTTCAAATTTTTATTTTACTCTTGAATCTGAAAATTGTAGCGATGAATATAGAATCTTTTGATAATCTATCAAAGTAGAGTTTTCTAGATCCAATAAACACGAGTATTAGTACACCGAAAACCCGTCCCAAGGCGCGTCATATAAGATATTCGATATTATTATGCACATTTAGAACGCATCTACAATATGACGAAACGTCTTCACGAAAGTTCAAGAATGGGCTAAATTTAAAAAGTTTGTGCCTCGTTATCTATTCGTACGAGTTGAAAATTGTAAAATCTAATGAAAGTATTGTGTAACAGTAATCGCAATGGCGAAATTACGAGTACCTTTTCACTCAAAGTTAGGTGAAGTTTATATTAAGAATAGCTGATATTCATTTCATTTGTACATTATTACTTGTAGGTACACGTACTTACGTAAGCGAAAATAACTCAAATGATTACTTAAGATAATAGAAATAGGGTAACTAGAATATAATTAAAATTACATTTCATATTTGAGTCCAATTTGTTGATGAGCTGATGAGAATCCATTACCCTGTGGTCACGCCGCATTGAACCTGGCGTCAGATGGTATTTATTTCACCCCTCCCCTTATGAAGACCGTGACGTCATTGTTATTTCATTATTAAAAATAATACAAATCGTTTTCAGTACATGAACGAATATTTTGGTATATTACACTATATAATTGCCACAACAAAATATTTATAGAGTATTTAATGACTTAGATTTCCATATTTAAGAAGAATAATATGACAATGAAAATTTCCGATAAAATAAACTACTTACATGTAAACTTATACTTGGACACTTGTAGAATCATTGTTATGGCAACATTTTAGCGATGGATGCGAAACGATAACAATCTATTGTACTTTTTGCTAAAAGTGTTGATTTTTAACAACCTACACCAATAATAATAGTACGCACAGCGCCTTCAATTTTGATTTCATTCCCATATTTTTTCATACCTAACTTCTTTTTTGTTTAAGATATAAAAGATTTTAAATATAATCTTTCCTTTAATAATATTATCCATAATATTTATTAAGTTTTGCAATCGAAAGAATCAACCCCTTTCCAGAAACTACTACCTCTACATACTCTACTACCATACCAAGAATGATTTAAGATAGTAATTCGCCATTTATTATTGGAACGAAGTTTCTTATTTTGTTTTGACTTGATGGGTTATTCAAACAATTCTAAATAAGACATTAGGAAATACGTCGGAAAATAATGTAGTAATTGACAGAAGCAACTAACGTTAAGTTAAGAAAGCTATATTGCTATGAATAGTTTTATTTGTCATAAAACTTTTACTTGCATGATTTCTGAAAGTTTTATAACCTTAGCGCGTTGGCCTGTAATTACAAATAATAATTAAAAATCATTTGCGTCAAGTACCTACAAGTGATGCCATGGCAGTATAAACAAAGGGGGTTTACCACTGTACCATGAGTAAGCGATGCTCTGCAACGTATCCGCATATAAAGGGGATTTGGCGAGGGATTTTATTAATATTATTAATAGCGGCGGGAAGTTCCCACAGCTTCCAGAGGGGTGAGTTCGGGTAACCTGCCGTGGCCGGTCGTTGATTTGTGTGTTATTGTTGGTGCCGCGGTGCGATCAGTTTCGCCCCATACTCCCACGACAGAGAACAGATGCTGGCGCCTGCACAACCACTGTCACTTACATAACATTATCACACGAGTGACCCCATCCACGCACCCTGTGGGAATTGATTCTGCAATATGTTTGTCGAATAAAAGAAATGCACATTGTTCAATAAACAAGCATAATAAGTGCTTATTAGGGGTCCGTTCAAACATGGAAAACTAAAAATACAGTTACACGTGTTGTAGTTGTCTAAACGCTACATAACACATTGAATAGTAAATTGAATCTGTAACATCTGGTCAGTCTGCTTTTCTAGGCGGATAAAGATTTAATTTTGGAATTTTTTCGAAGCTATACCTATGACCTAGGATTATCTGGATACTAGATGTTGCTCGTGACTTCATTCACCATTAGTTAGAATTATTTATTGTCTCGAATGTGAAACGCAGCTCATATGTAACTTTTGTTTATTAAGTTATTATAATAACACATTAATTGTCATTATTTTAATATAGGGGAATGGACAAATTCATCAACATTCCATAGTGTTTGATAATATTTTTAAGATATAATCTGACTTTGTCAAATTAGTCATTTTTGGAAATTCATGCTAAAATAAAGCGGCTTAGAAAAGTTTCCAGTTTTTCGCATCCCGTATACGAGTATATTTTTTGAACTTGAACATTACGTACTATAAAGTGTTCTAGTGTCCTAAAGATGATATACTTATTTTTTTATTCACCAAACATTTTTAACTATCATCTACGTAATATATTTTTGCTTTAGTAAATTCATAGAAATCACTATATAGGATGATTTCAATTGTGGATTTTCTGTTATTTGATTTATTTGTTACAACAGTAATCTACATTGTAAACTGTATAAAAAGAGCTGTGGTTAGATAATTGTTAATATCACGACAAAACTACTGGAACCATTTCAAGCGGATGTTCTTTCTCTTTAGTAGCACTTACTTGAGTTGTAGTGAATGTTTCCATGTTCGGGAGTAACAACACGTCAGCGACCAAATTCGAATAGCAGGGATAGTAACGTATATACCTACTAACAGCCCTCAACACTGACAACATTCTGTACTTAAACACAGTAATAATCCTATCCTTATAGTTCTATTGCCTATCAAATAAAAATAAGTAATTCACTGATTAATGACCTAATATACTCGTCAATAGATTAATCGACATTTTATTTAAAATGCATAATTGCAAGTCCTTCGGCGGTGATGGCTACCGGTGACTATTGACTACTCGTGAGCAACTTTCGTTAATAAAAACATATTATGATCAGCCTAACAATGAATATAGAATATAAACATAATAGAATATAAATATAAAACAATATAAAATAGAAAAAGAAATGAAATACAAAATAGAACACCTATAGCTCTTCCCTCTTCTGAGTCACCCTCATTCACAAGAACAGGTCGTGGCCAAAATTGGCTTTAAAATTTAACAAATCTAGAATATAATCAACCTAGGTACATGGCAGTGTTTCGTAGCTTGAAATACGTCCAGTATCTCAGTACTAACATTGCTTTAGGTGACTTATAATATTTCCTAAACACAACTACATATTACAACAACCATAACTCTTTATTGCACACCACAAATACAAAGTTGTAAAATTGGATGAAACTGAAGACGGCATATTATCTTACTTTTTAGATTTAGGTACACATACATGTAGTAGAGAAGTATAAATTTTTTGCCTCTAAATAAACAAAGGAGCACATGTAGGTATTGATGATAAGTAGACGCCTCTGACCATCAGTGAATATTTGTGATACGTGAAGTACATAACCACAGGCGACAACTTATTTAATTGAGCCACCACAAAATGTACACTGGCAATTTTTTTTTTTTTCACGCAAGTTATTAATCGGGCACCAATGGATATTTGCTATGAGTATCAGTAATGACGGTACGGTAATGAAAACCTCATGAAATAATGATATCATAATATGACATGACCCGTCCCTATTATTGTGCTTTATGTGAAAACTGGTCCGATGTCTGTGAATATACAAACCAGCTCCTTTTTCTCTCATCTCTAAGTTTGCTCAATATAGGGTCCATTTATAAAATTAATTAACGATATACGATTTCAAATACTTACCATTATGGTATAAAACTAATTTGCTAACCAAAAATGCTACCTCACAAATTTGTAAGTCGCTTATCAATTTATGGGTAAACCGTACATTTATTGAATATTTACTTACTGGCGAATGTAGAGCGCAAAATGTGGGCCCAAAGAGTACTTAAGTAATAACTTGGAAAATTATTATAAGCATTATTACCTACGTTATAAATTATAAGCATAATGTGAAATTTCCTTATTTTGATGTCGGGGCCAAAACATATTACGTAGTGGGCTTGATAATACAAGAAAACATTCGTAGTGAAATTGTAAACACGAGAAAAATGCGGGAAATATTTCACATGTCACTATTATTTGCAGTTACATATTAAATGTAATAAAACGTTTACGATAAGTGATCACCTTTGTTCTGCTGGTAATATATTGTGATTCAACAAACAGACACTTGACCCGTCAAAACAGCGCATTATACAACGTATGTTAGATTACCATTAATTTGCCTACCGATTAGGGCTGCCATATATTGAGAACATCCGGAGACAGGGCGGCCAAATTTCTGCCCGCGAATATTACTTATTTTGATTAAATTACCGAAATTTGCTATAAACATACTCAATATTTTAAATCGAAACCTATAATTATTTTTTATAAATCATTAAGAGTACAAAGTGAGAGTAATGACATCCTTACAAACCTGACGTGCTCGGTTCTTTCTGACTACCCCGTTACGGACCTGACGTGGTGATGTAATAATATTTATAATAATAATAACAATAATTAAGTTTTTATCATACCATGCTCTACAGTACACCTAGAAGCAAAATTACAATGTTAAAAACGTGTTGTTAACGAGCAGGTATTTTAATTCTTAGATAAAGTTACGCTTAATTTATTTTATTTCAAATACGAATTATTTAATTATGACATAAAATGACAAAGTATGTGCGTACATGTAACAGCAACAGGTGACAGCCCTGTTGCCGATGTTCGCGCGGACACGCCATTGCATATGCGCCCCGCACCCGACGCACACTCCGAAGCGCGACGCCAGCAGATGCTCCATTAATATTTTATCACGCATTACATTATACGAGTTGCTATACCGTCTACTTTTCAACCACATCTGTCTCCTGAAACATGGAAATTTATCAATTCTGAAAACATTTAGGGAAATATATGTGACTAGGGAACAAATTCTATCAATATTTTTCTAGACGGTCGTCTGTAACAGGAAATCTAGACGGATAGGAATAATTACACATACATATCTCTAGCGAGCTAGTTGTAGCACGTATTAGAAATAATTGTACTTATCGTTTGAGTTAAAGTTCGCCTCAATCTTGGGTGTAGCACCTTGCTATGAGGGGGAGGCGGATTCGTCGTTCAAAAATGTATAGGTGCAGAGTTTGACTAAATTTTCTCCAAAATTCACGCAGAGAGTTCTAAAAGCCTATCACAGTAGTATGTACATGGGGAATAAAGGCGGGAACAGAAACACATTCGACTCAAAGATTCGTCCCTGCGCTTCTCTTACAACCGAGCTGCATATATGAAAATATATGAAAAATATATTTAGAGCACGGAAATCCCGTTATGGATACAAGATATCAATATTTTACAAATATTTTTTTTCGCCAATGCCAATTGTTACATGGGCCAAACTCCCCAAGCCACCCTTATGACTGGCTTATGGCTTAGACTGCACTTTTGTACAACCTTCCCTTTGGGGGCACAGGTCGCTCCCGACACTACGGTAAGCCTAGCCCGTCTACACCACGCTACTGCATTACAGATCGTCAGAGTCGGTAAGAATTTATTATTCTCTCCGACTATAACCTTTAAGGTTGTTTAATAAATTACCCGAATAAAGCAACAGGTAAGCACATACATAATATATGAACTAAATTCTGATCGAATAAATATATCAAGATGCTCACAAATATCAGGCCGATTCGTTTAGAATTAGGCAAAATCTTCGTCGAACTTGCCTGCATCGGTCGATCTGTATAATGTTACAATTCGAATCGCCAGTATAAATCACGACAGCAGCTTCGGTTATCGAATGATAATATCTTCAATAACAAATGTTTTGTTTTTGCAACCAGGAACTGAGATTGATGTGCAACAATTACGGGATGCTCCTCTGCCATACATTCAAAATGTGTTGTATTGACAACTAGCTTTTTCTAAAGCCTAAAATGCTAATTCGTAAATGGTTACAAATGGTACTTCACTAGAGCTATTAATTCACACCTCTAGTTTTAGGGTTTCGTAACGTTGGTCATCTTAACTTTGTGATATTCAAAATGTTACAATCTGTTCTAAGTCATATATCATAAAAAGGTACATTAGATTGTAGTATCTAGT
>DWUN01004710.1:0-10500 GCA_018249975.1 Passova gellias | reverse complement strand
ATATTTTTATTATTAGTTTGTAATTAATCCCTTAATAAACGTTTAGTTATTATTGTAGTATATATTAGTTTATTTCGTATATTTAGAAATTTTATCATAATCTATTTATGCAGTGTGTTGTAGTAAGTAAATATTTTTTATCTTTTCTTTGTGTGCCGCCAAATTTTGAAATCGTTAAATATGTGCCGCAACAAAAAAAAGGTTGAGAATCACCGGTGTAACGTTTCACGACGGAGCTGCGGCTGCGGCGGCCGCGGCGCGAGCGTACGCTGTCGTCACCTGCTTCATCGCTGGACGCTCCTCGCACATTCATTGAAAACAACGATTTTTCCTGGATATCAATCGACTTAAAATATTCGACTCGACAATCCCGGCCAATCAATGAAATGACCAGATATTATGTTTCGGGTTTTTCGAGTTCAAAATTATTTTAACGACCCTTCATTTAACTCGCATCTGTACAATTGTCAAATTAAAAGTTGAAAGTTATGTAAGCACACGTAAAAATATTTGATCAAAAAACGGAGTAAATAAAATGTCAAAGAGCAATCAATCTTTGCGAGTGCCGCGAAGGTTTCAAAGGTTAAATTCCCCAATAACCGGCCGCTGCGATCAATTCAATAGCGGCGCATCGATCAAGCCGCGAGCCATCTCTTTGCAAGCGAAGCTTTTTAATTTACAAAGGCTTACCGCACCGCGCTCGCGAACTTACACAACATATTATTTCTCTAAAGTGTGTCGACGGCCACTAGTCGTGACATCTATATATGTGTGTATTTTTTCATTACGTTTTGCGAACATCACTGAACAAGTGTTCCCGGAACGACAGTTAGTGCTCTTGCGGTCGTAGTACCTTACGACGTGAGGTAAACGTCACTTTTACCATGGACATAATCTCAAAACGTTTTCCGAATTTCGCCACTACTTTTTACGACAGAAAAATTAACGAATTGAACTCTAAACAACAGAATATAAGAGAGAGAGAAGAGACATTACTGTAGTCTAGAATATGAAACTATTTAAGTGGAGAAGTCCACAAAATTTTATAAGCTTGTTGTTATGGATCGATACAATCAATTTTTCGGAGATCATGACCGAGTTTGAAATCCCGTGCCGTATGCAAGTACCTTTACTCATCACTCCAAATGAAACTCTCCCACATGTTACATACGAGAGCACGCATCTTACTCTAAATTCATTCGCACCGCATTAGAGCCGGATGCTGTAAGCTTTAATTTGAAGGAGCGTTTGATGTGCAGCTCCCGAGCTTCGGAGTGGAAACTAAACGCTACTTACTCGAGCTTAAATCTAAAATTAGAAATGCTCGATGTGCGATGTTTGAAATGTTGTTGCTAATATTATTTTGTTTGAGACATTACGGCTAACTTACGTCTACGCGTATTATTTCAAAAGCATTAAAACGGGTAATCGGACTCTAGAGCTTAATCTAGAATTCCAGGTTACACGTGAGTCCTCAATCTTGAAATCTTTAAGTATAGTGAATACTTTTATCAACTACTAAAACGACAATTAATTTGAATTGTTAATTTGAATAGCGACCTCCCAAATGCGCTACGTTACTCAAACTGTTACACCGCACGGCCTCAACAGGTTCCTGCCCCGGCGTCGGAATACCGATGTGACGATGATGACGACAATTGTAGTATTTTATGTTTCCGCAGCCGCAACGAAACATCGTTGTCTGAGCCGCGAAAGTAATTAAATTGAGACGAGGCAAAGTTTGACAGAATTCAAAAGACCTCGAAGTATCGGCGCCCGGTTAAGTAAAAACACTAGAAAGTGTCTCGAATGCGCGATAACTCCGCTAACGAGCGCGCGAGCGACGCTTATCTCGCTTGTTCGGAACTCGGGTGCACGTAACTACGCTTTGTTTATTTGTGCTCACGGCACGCCTCGTTCGCTTCCACGTAGAATAAAGCTGATGCCATTTTAAATTCCAAGTTACATTGTATCAATGATTATTCTATGATCTTCTTTCATATGTCGATCTTCCGATTGTAACACTGTCGTGTATCTATCGTACTCTGCTAACGATGCATTATAATATTGTATAAAAATGAGTATATTACTTTTTATTTACAGCCGGTTGCATGTGTCAAATCATTGGCGACCGGTTAATATGTTGACGAAAATGTGTTAATGATTCTTAACGATTTATGAATATTATTTTAGCCTACGTATATCTGTTAGAAGCTTCACACTGATACTATCTATGGAAAAGAGGATTCGTTTCAACTTTGCGGCAGTTGCGACCGTCCTTCTTACGAAGAGGACAGTACTAAAGTGCGACTGCCGCCGTTACGGCAGATGTGATCTTGCGGCGGTCATCTTGGAACATCGTATAAAAGCAAACTAGTGTATCGGGCACACATCGTTTCAAAGTATGAGCATGTCGAGAGCGCCGGCACGCACGGAACAGATGCGGAAACAACAAACTACACCACGACGAACAAATACTTTGGGAAACGCAAGTAGTAGTAGTAAAATGATGTGTTACGACTGATGAGAATTACGTTAATAATTTATTTTTTGGACAAATTTAATTTCTTTACAAGCAGTAGATCAATTTTTTCTGCAAGAGTGCCTTAAGAATATTTCTATTTAAAAAGTTTTAGGTGTGAACGAAAATGAACAACACAAACAAAGAATAACCTCCACAAAAGGCAAAAGAAAACAATAGGTTCTTTGTTTCGAAAACAATCCAATTAGCGTTGGGAGAAGAGAGAGGGGACAGTTGAACAGGACCCTGGAAACTGAGAACCCAGATCAAAGTGACAAAATGATAGATAACCAATCAATGCCAAATATGACTTCGCAGTTGTGACCTACGCTGGGCGGAAGACAATTCATTTGCATGTCATTTGAACATTACGAAACTACGCAATGTAGAATGTAGGACATATGTATTTAGTTACGTAATGTAATCATTTTAGAATACTACGTAACATGTTTTTATCAAAATCATATTGTCTTTTAAATGTTTGCGAAACCAAAATAAATGTATTCGAATGCACAATCCAATGAGAATATAAAAAGTATATAAAATCCGAAAATACTCGGATTTGGGGAACAACAAACAACAACAACAAAGAGAACAACTTTTACAAAAGGAGAAAGAAAACAAAAGGTTCTTTGTTTTGGAAACAATCCAATTAACGGTGCGAAAGGAGACGGGACAATTAAACATGATCTTTGATAGGGACAGGCTAATGTAACCGACTATATGGGAATTGCATACAAAATTAAATGGAACATGTCAATCAGTTTATTCCAAAATAATGATTACATAACTGGTTAAGTGGAGCTTCACAACGGGACCATGGTTTTGTATCTAAAACGAACTTATTTAATGGATACAATTGACTGTCGTGTATACATCGTTCCTGGTGCTTACGGATCATTGCGGTGTAATATTACCTTCACTCGGTGAACTTAAATTAAATTTTTCATGGCCATAGCTATTACGTATTTCAGAAAGAAAAAAGCATCTTCTTCGCGTTAGATCAATATTTCGGATACTCTGCGAGCTAAAAGACATAGATAGATATAGATATATAGAGGATATCCATGTTTCTGGTTCCGCTTCTGTTCGTATAACATTTTAGTTCGATGTAACTACTTTTGTCTACTACTATAGTCGGAGGCCGGACCGCGGGCCGGCGGTCCGCCAACCGCTCTGCATCCCAGTGTCGGCGACCGCTCAGGCCCGTCTCGCTCCCCGGCCGTCCCGTCTCCGCGCCGCGTGGATTGCCCACCGCCTCCTTGTAAAGACGTCTGCAATTCTTATTCTGCGTCGCATTTTAACTTACTAAGTGATATTCAATGATACATTAGCAAATTATTGTTATCACGTCGTGCCGCCTTAAATTTTGTTAGCGAGGTCCAGCGAAATAACTCATTTCTTGGCTGGCCGTTAATGCCGAATACTTTTAAAGGAGATAATAAACCGAAAATGTATCAGCGGTGCGCTCGCTGAGCGAACTGTTAAAAACGCGCCCCCCGAGACTGCGGCCACTTTTTTAATTTCTCAAAGTGTCATTACAAAGTCTAACGGTACTTCGTTGTCGGCGTTAGAACCCCGCGGGGACCGATTAGCGAGCCTCGGTCTTACCACGCCATCTACATGATTATCACGTCCTCTGCTGATGTTGGATCTCTAGCAGAGGACTATAAAACGTTTATTATGATCTCAGTTAAGGTCATCCGCTAAATGCTCTTCACCACGTGGACTGTTTCTCGGAAGTTTCCATCTGGCCAGAGGCGAGGCGGCGGTCGTTACCGACGTAAAACACCTTTTCCCGCGTCCCGTGGTCAACGGGGATAACGAGTTGAAGACGATAACGTTATCTCAGTTATATTCACGACATTTTGAGTAAATAGCAACATTGTGATGCTCTAAGTATAAGAACGGTCTACCGATTTCATTAGATCGCTAAATTCTTAATTCAATATGGAATTTATCGGGCCCTATAACTCCAAACTCGATATCGGATATCAGCTAACAACTTAGCTAATTAAGACGTTCCAACTCATATTAACTTTAATATAAAAACAATCTTGGCGAAGCTCGTTAGGGCGTAGGCATCCACGATCCGACTCCGCCGAAGTTGCTCTCTGATGAATTAATGTTCCGTGCATGCGGCATTATAAATCTAAACAGTATTTCCAAGTTGGATCATATCACCTTAGACGTACAGTTGCTTTTACGAATACCGATGCTCGCGGTTATGACGCTTGATATTGCAGATGCAATGAATGTTCAATAACTGGATACAAAAGTTATAAGTCAGTGTTTTTCAGCAATTAAAAATTGACTTTAACTTTACATAATGAGAATCATTTTACATCAAATTCGTCTTTACGAAATGTTCCAAAATTCAGTAACGAAAAATAAGTCCTACACTGTTTCGTTACAGTCGATATCTAGTTGAAATCGTGTAAGATAAATTCCTTACGACGGAAAGTCGGAGGAAGACTTAAATCACCTCCGGCGCATTAATCGCCCCTATTGTTGCCCGATCGGGGCCTCGAGCGGCCGTAATGGTGACGCATGGCCGTTTCGGTTCATTAGCGGATGTTAGTTTTACTACGTACGTGTCATCCGATAAAGCGACAAAGTGAAATATACGATAATACTGCTTTTCTATGTTACGGCAGTATCTAATGGTCCCGCGGTCCGCAGATGAAACGTTATTACCGGAGAGCGGCGGCGCGTCGCGAGCTGCCGCGACTTGGGATCGCGAATAAATATAATGTCAGGAAATAAATACGGTTCAATCGTATCTACTCCCGCTGTACGACTAGTTGTGGCGACGTATCTGGCGATGCAAGCGATTACTTTAGCGATCAGCAAGTTTATCTAGACAGGTGGATAGCCGCGCGCTGGCGGCGGGCCCCGGGCCGCGCGCTGGCGGCGGGCCCCGGGCCGCGCGCTGGCGGCGGTCGATAGAAATGCGGGCGAACAGTGATATAACGACCGATCACGATCTTGGTCATTTATATATTGTAACATTATTAAGAGCGTCATGAATCGCCTTTGTTCCTATTGTTGTCATAATATAACAAAGATCAAATTTAGCCAAAGCTATTTAGCAATGAGGTTTTCCGAGGAGCATCGAGTCTGCAAATCGTCAATTGTCCAGCACGATACACTAAAATTAAATTTCGTGACACAGAAGTTCTTTGTATAATTTCTTGCATGTTTTTTTTAAATATACAATAGACAATATTTAATATGGAGATAACAAGGAAGGGATGCTTTTTATGATTTCCAAAAAGGTATATAATTGGACGGTACGTTCGTAACGGCAGCATTAACGGCAGTCGATGAAAACGTAAAAACTCCGGACCGGTAACGACGTCGCAAGAATCGTCTCAAACAATAAAAGAAGTATCTTTCCTTTGATAGAAATAAAGCGAGCCATTCATTACGCTGCATCGTTGATTTATTAAGTTTCCAACTGTGAATTAACGAGCCTTTCATGAATACGTTATCAACTTCTGAGTGATTTATAACAAACCGGGGAACTTGTGAATAATTGAAATTGTTAAAAATATTAATTGGCACCCAATTATAAAAGACCGTCGCGATAATTGTCGCCGAGAAGTTGCTTAAAAACCCGAAATGTGGGTGTAATTTATGGAGCCCTTATTTAATTACAATGCAAATGTCCTCGACATTGATAAAATTTGTCATTACGTGGGCAACATCGGTGTCGACAGCCAGCTATCGACGATTATCCGGATTGCCCACATGCTGTCATTTCCGGAATATTGAGATTAAATGACACAGCTTCTCCTTGAACACGGTTTGATGTTGACAAAGACAAAGACGTGTATTTGAACAAATATACATATAAAGATGTTATAAGATTATTAGTTCAAGCCATATTTTGCCTTTTACGGCGTACAAATTTACAAGATGGAAGGAAAATTATATAGGTACTATACATTTATTATTACTAAATTATAACATCACAGGAAAATCTACATACAAGCAAAACATTTAAGATAAATACAAAACCGTGACTTCGGTACATTTATGATAACAGTAATACACCCGGGGGTACATCGGGTTCGGTGCATGTAGACCAAGAGGAAAAAAGCCGGAGCAAAAAATCTCTCAGCACTCTTTTGGACATTTATGTTCATATATGACGTATACATATGACAACAATTGTTAAATTCGTTCCTCCAGGTATTCGGCCACAGAGTAGTACGCTTTTTTAGTCAAGTACACTTTTAGCTCCTTTTGAAAGGCCCCGTAATTTGTTAAAGCTTTTATTGAGTTCGGCGCTTTATTATCTATTTTAGGTCCGATACAACATACACTACGTCGATAAGTTCTTGCGTTTGAACTTATTGCGCACAGTTTATTTTAATTTCGTTTTGATTTATAGGTTCATTTATAGGACGTTCTTTCTTAACTCGCAATCAGGTGGTTCCATATGGAAATAAGTGGAATCAGAGTCCTGTTGCCAATAAATACGGTCGGAAAGGGCATCTCCAAAGCAATCGAATGGTACAGTACGGCCGACAGAACCCACGACGTGCCAGTACATCTGCAGCTACGACAGCTGACATTATTATTATTACGTCATTCACGTGCAACAGACGGCCGGGTCCGTAACACAGCCACACCACCGTTTTTTAGAAGAACAAACAAAATTTGAAATGCAGACCATGAAAAAACTGCTACCGATTATTATATGAACGGCAAAACAAACAATTCCACTCGGCCGGAATCGAACCCAGATTTGTTAACGCACTGTACTACGTAATCTTTGTTACTTTATCACTTTTTGTTTTCAAAAAAAAAAACTTTATCACTGACATATAGGTATATAAATATGTGACATAAACTGAATGTATTTATTTTTATTCCCAGGTAAGTGCGGCGGGTGCAGACGGCGGGAGCTCGGCGCCGGGAGACGCTTAACTAGCATAAGTAGGATGTTTAATTCTTCAGAGAAGATTTAAGTACGCTTCGAGACGAAGGAAGTTTTGCTTTGAGCGAGTTTCATCTTTTTGTCATGAATGTTGAAATTATGTGTTTCATCGTTATCAAAGAACGATGGACAAAGTCAATTGTGTGGCAATTCCGGTCGGTCGCACCCCCCGCCTGCTCCGGCGCGGATCAGTTGAGATTCGGGCCAGCGGCAACCTCGTGTATCAGATGTGTTAAGTCGTCTCCGAGCACCCCCTCCACGTTGTTCGATGAATACTTGACATGTGAAAGTGCGATCCGGAGCAGAGAAATGTTTGCGAAACTGTGGGCGGTCGGTCGGCCGGCGCAAACCCGGCGCGAAGACAACCTTCAGTGGCAGCCTGCCCGCATGCAGCGGGCGGGGCCGCGCCGCCGGATTGTCATTGACAGTAACCAGTTTACCGATGTTGTAATTAGGTTTTACCGGTAATTCAATGTTATGTTAAATTATCTTGATATGAATTTTCAAATCGTTATGAAACATTTAAAATAGTCGTGTAAGTCATAAATAAAGTGGTAAAATCTCATTTGGATTTTAAGCTCGTACCTACTATGCAAAAGGTACAGTAAATTTTATACTTTTCCAAGCATCAGATTTAGACTCTATCTCACAATGTAAAGGTTTAATTTATAATGCGTTAATATTAATATTGCGTAACGACCTCATTATAAAATTCACAGTGCACAGCAATTGCCGAGCTGCACGAGAAACCGCCAAACGTCTCTTGTACGGACCCCGAGTCCCGACGGAGCCGCAATGTTCCTAGCGGCTCATGGTCCTCGCTTCACGGTTGCTTATAAAATTCCCACATTCATTGATAAGTCCTCTACTCTACTTGAGCGGGGAATCATTTTTACTCACGCGAGGTGCGAACGTAAAGTGAAGCACACATGTTATGTCCTCTGTATGTTTGTATGTTTGTATTACGATACTTTAGACAGGCTTGAATATAACTTGAATCTTACATTCGCTTCCTCTTTAATATATTTTGGATGAATATAAGCGACTTTCTGAGCTTTACCCATTCGGTAGAGCTTTATGATCCACTCCGGTTACAACAACAAATGTTATTTCAGATGCTAGCGAAAGTTCTTAGTATGACTGTTTAGCTCGAGATACATTAGAGGCCTGAATGTGTAGTTTATCGGGCTATAAGTACTTAAAATTATATTTTCGAAGACACGAATGTGCTCTTCTGGATAATGTACATGGATAATTGTAAATAGAAAAAATCCAAAAATTATTTTATCCTTACCAGTAGATGTAATTGTACATACATATAGATAATACGAAAATTTCGCAGGCGCATTTTTATTTTCCAGTATTTAGAGCAAGTCCGTGATTCCACGCCGCCGGCAGCGGGGAACATCGTCCACCGCTATATAAATCTCCAAACGCAAATCCAGAATCCACAATTGCACTGTAATCTTGTTTATTTGCAAACTTCTTGGACGACACGAATACTTGTTTATTACAATCGCAAGTTGGAAGTTGGACGTTTCCTTGAGTTAAATGTTCCACATTTGAATTACAAATCGGACAAAATTAGTCGTTGAACCTTTTACTGAAAATATGTCTATCAATTAGGTACTCGACCGAACGAGACAGTTATTTACTGGTATGATTTATTAATATCATTTCGAGCAAAAATTTCCCTGAAAATTGGGCATAATATCCTTGAAGTACCTCAGCGGAAGTGTCCCTGGTCCCCGACCCCCCAACACTACCGTCTTGATTCCCGCCTAATCCCGAGAGTTAACGCGTTAGTAAATATGTGTCGCCGGCGCCCCGCCCGCACGATCATTTCAATTTAACTCATGTGGGGACCTTAAAAGCTTCCTAAATTGTTTGAGACACCCCCGAAGGGGCGCGGGGGTGAGGGGCCGAAGCGAGTGTTTAGAGCTTAATGCAATTAAACCGCTCTCGGAGCTCACCTCTCGGAAAATTCGTTTAACGGAAGCGCTTTCGAATAATACTTATTATGAGATTTTAAAAAATCATACAAATTGCACGGTTGAAGCTATCGTTGGTGAGTTTTGCTTTTTAAGCGATAACTTGCAAACATTTCGACCGACGATTGGTCGGTTCTATACAATACGTGTTTATTCGTTGGGCCCGGAATTCAATATAGGAATTTACATAAAATATACAAAAAGCCGTTCATAATACTGAACGGACGTGGATGCTCCTACAAAATCCATTCGCTCGTGCAAATTCGATTGCAGTTGAAAAAAATTCGTGTTTCATAGCGCGCCGCCCGCCCGCCCGCCCGCCCGCGCGCCCGCCCGCCCGAAACGGTGTGCTTGCCTTTAAATAAACGTCGTGTTTAGAGTCCGCAAACGGCCAGATAACTAAATCGAGCCGTTTCTTGATTCCAAAAATGCACTTATTGATGTTTCTGTTCCAAAACTTCCTTCCCTCTTCCGGTCGCAAATCAATATAAATCCTACAACGGTTCCGATGTCCACTGAGCGACAGCGCAATAGTGTCGACGGCGCGCGCCATGTCCTCCGAACTTTTTGTAACCGAAAGCAAATTTGCATCAGCAAATGGATTTTATATGAGCTTTCAGAACCGTTCAAAGTTACAACCGACAGTTTTCAGTGTATTTTTTTAATTTAAAATCAGCTCACGCTCGGATCGGCGTCGATTGCAAATAGGAGCATCCAATCCAGTTCTGAACGAACGTATTATATCGCGCCGACGGAGGTCTGGACGGCGAGCAGAGAAGCGATATATATTTAAACTAATAAATTGATGTGATTATGTCGCGCCGTGCATCCAATACGAATTAGCGGAGGCTAATTCGTATTGGATGCACGGCGCGATGTACTCTCAGTTTTCCTTACGGTCAGGTTTATGTGGGGAATTTAGAATATTCGCATTAATATATACGAGTGTTACAGAAATTTATGGTTTTTGGAACGAAGTTCCTTACGGCAGGCTTGGAGGAGATAGGGATTTTGCTGCGCGACCGAACTGAAAAAAATGT
>DWUN01004709.1:0-10500 GCA_018249975.1 Passova gellias | reverse complement strand
TAAAATATAGTTTTGTGATAACTGTGTAATAAAACACTAATGAAGTAGACTCTTTCATAAATATCGACTTACCAAACAAACATTTGATTAAATAAAAGCTGTTTATATTCGAAAACGTATACAGACATTACCATCAATTTCTTTCCTACAATGACTAGACTATTTGATACGAATAGTAAATAGAATTGAAATTTGAAAAAGTGAATGGACATTATAGAGATTGATATAATGGATATTAAAATTTGTTGCAAACTGTGCCAAAAATTACACAATCATATAATGCATCTTTGAAGAGTACTTTTCAACTTTTCTATAGTGGATTGGTCCTTCGAGCCGGACTAAAGGCAAACTTCCTCGAATAAATCTAAATCGAGAAAGTCTCTCGAAGTTGCTGTCACGCTTACGACTCTCATCTATCAGAGTGCATTCGTATGGAAATTTTTGAATGCTTGGAAGATTTTCCAGGGAATTAGGTGCCAAAGAACATGGAATTAAAAATAGCTTTTACGGCGGTAATGCGAAATTTAAAAGCGGTCTTAGAAGTGTCGTGTATAGAAATATGTATTTGTTTTTTTTAATACCTTACAAAAATATAAACTTCATATCAGTCTAATTAAACCATTAGGATCATGATTCACAAGTTGCTTACAACTCATGCTTACACTTCAATTATAACAAAGTAATCTTTAAAATCGTTATGCCAACCGACGCAGCGAATCTGATGTTGCCATTAATAAAGCTGAACTCCCAATAAATCATTTTGTACGGCTTGTTTCTACCTACATGATGGATAAGATTACAGCGTGACCGTTATGAATAGCCTATTAGGGTTTCTCGATGGTTACAGAAATCTTCAAAGTGATGACGGTTAGGGGATCGGGTGGGTCAACCATTGGTTTCACCGTTAGGACGTTCAAAACGATTCTTTCCAGTTGATGTTTTTGGAGCAAACAAAATAACACAGTCATAACTTCAAAACGTTATTTATGTTTTAATGAAACAATGAGCAATGTGGAAACATGATAGAAACATAACTGCTATTTATACGATTGAAAAAGAATATTCTGTATCAATACTTCAATGTATATCTAATAGGTTACAGTAACTGCGTAACATATTTTCTGTAAGTCGTCATTGGCAAGTACCAAGGAGGTAAAGGTGTACACACAGGCTTGATGATTGCCCATAAAATCGGGCCGTATTTACTATAAACCTAACGTATCGAACAATTTATAGCGGAACATGTGAATGTTTATGAAGGTATTAAAAGATATAGTCAGTACTTTTTTTAAACAAAGAGGCTTAAATGAGGTTGCGTTGTGATTAATATAAACTACGTAACCAAGATTTTCGCGGAATAACATATAGAAAAGTAACAATATACATAATCATTATCTGATGCAGAACATTAGTTATCAACATCCAGTGCATCAGAAGCGAAAGCGGTAGGCACCACAAGTAACATCTCCAAATCATTTAGACTTTATTCTCCAATTAGTTAATATAAATTAATTATTACTGTAAATACTATATATGCTGAGACAACTAAATTATCCGTGAATCGAGCAATTCCCTCCAAGACCCCGTAAATCTTGACCTTTCTTTTTCCTCGCCCTTTGATTTTCTCGACGTACACCATTTCTGCTGATAAAGAATGTGTGTGTGAGGTGGCACACGCACTTTCTTTACTCGCTTTATCCGTTCAAACATTTCTCACTATCGCTAATATACTAGGCATCTTTATTCGCACAATTCTACTTAAACATTACTGTAGCAATGGGTGCGAAAGAGTAATTATGACCAACCGAACGTCTTCACTAAAACGGTGATTGGTCATCTTTTTCTAAACTCAACAAATACCCAGTAGCCGCTGTCACTGCTAACAATCCATTACGCAAACAAATGGAGTCATTATCACTGATGTCACTATTATTATAACACCATTAACAGTCTACTTATAAGTTCAATATTGCGCTACGCGCTAATTTAACCTCCTTCGTCAAACGCGTCTTATTTTTATGGCTTTAATAGAAATGAGTATATCAAAAGAGCGTTTGTGTCATTTTTATTAGCGAGGTCGAATATGATTACTTCGCCCGTGGAAATTTCAGACCAAAATAGAAGTGTTATATTAAGAGCCCAAAGTTCTTTAATAGCGTTCGAGGCGTAATAAGTTAACAGAAATGTAGTACAACTTTCGTGATCCTTATTATAATGTCTTTTATATATTTTGCAAGTATAAATTTATTGTTAATGCATAGTGAACATCATCAACTGTGCAATATGTACCATCAACAAGCATGCGAATGTGAGGGGCAGGAGTGTGATATTAATTATGGTTAAAAAAAAACATTTTACCAATCAATTTCTTACTTGCCAAAGCTACGGATAACTTCGCAAGGAATATAATTATTTCATGTAATAAAGTAATTGAACGCTCATTGAAAATGAGTAAAACATTGGGATTATTCATAAATCGTTCCGTCTTTATCGAGTCAAGATTCCTTCGGGACACGTTGCTAATTCGACAATTTTATCGAAATATGAACTGTGGCGGATTTAAGTACGACACCTAAAAATAGAACACGGCCTCGATGGCCTTAAAGTTTATATCTTGAAAGTTCTGGGTTCCTAATATCTTCTTAAAATGTAGCAAATTAGGGGTATTTTCGCTTTCTGCAAGAACGTCGACGACACATTAAGAGAATGGACATCGAGTAATCTACTTGTTTTCCGCTTTTGTCTTCTAATACGAGATTGGTTTTGTTATTGAGTAACAAACGGCTTTAAAGTTGGGCACCTTTCAAAATGTCTAAAGAAATATAAACTTGGAAACGTGCTCATTAAAACTCAATCGGAACACTCATTTCGGGTCGTTGATGCTGAATGAGATTTAAATTGGACAGAGCTCACCGACCTTTTAATTAGGAATCGATCGCAAAGCTCAATTTGAAACGAAGAAAACTGAACAAGCATAAAAAGACGAATAGAAATGTAATATCATCGTCCAGAGGTTTGTCAAGTTCTTTCCGATGTTATCAGGATTCGCTGAAACGGTACCCATCAATCAGTGGACAATGACATTTGACATTTGGGTCCCGATTCGATCCGCTGACTCGTGAGGCGCGCCTTTCTTTGTGACGCACTAAGTTCGGTGGTCGTTTGCGATTTGCTATAACGATAGACAAACGTGTCGATGTGTAATGATAATTTTATTAAATTTCATATACACGACACACGGCTCTAAATTCTTCACGGCTAATAATTTTCACGATGTTATTATAGTGTCTTAACACCGTCGTAACACGTGAAACTGTTGTACCCAAAAGAATTCAGTTCACAAAAGCTCCACGCTACATTCCTTTTCCTCAATTTTGGGTTAACAATCGAGAACAAATTCGTCCCACAAAAGCATCGCGATAACTAAATGACAAGTTCCAGTACAAAATATAAAGAGGAACGGCAATATATTTCAGAGGGAGAGGAAGAGACAGCTAAGTCGAATGATCGATCGCTCTTCCGATGGACCGTTATCTGAAATGGAAATTTCGCTTATAAATGAAAACTCAATACCAAAACCACGTCTGTTTAAACATAGCCACGATTCGCCTCTACATTAGAATACTGTTTCACCGAAACTGAAGGGTGGATCAGATTGGAGATTGCTGAGATGTAATGTGTAATCGGATTGAAAGGACTACTAACGCTTCCAAACGTAGGGTATGCTATCTATGTATATGTTGAAATGCTTCGCATGCTTTATTTGTAGTTGTTCAGTCTTTAGGAAAACTTCTTATCCTGATGTTAATTATAGTAGCGTGCTGATCGGGCAATTGTTTGAATTCTCGGTGCGATCGACAAAAGTTAGTGTAAACTAACATATTTAGTGGAAAACTTTCAACTATTGTATTGTATATTTTTTGAAACATTTACTGTTTATTGAATTTCAAAATTACACACGTACATAGTTGTAAGATTTAACAACGATTTGCTAATTTCGCAATCGCGAGGACAATAAATTCAGCATTCCCGAGCTAAGCGTGGTCAATAAAGACAGATTTAAACGGATCCACGTTGATCCTTAATCGAATCAACGGGTTCTAAAGTCGATTAGACGACGAGTATCGCTTTAGATGTGGCGTGTAATCGGATTGGAGAGGGTCGGTAACAACGAAGCCCAGAAGACCAAGTTTATTTATTTCCGCGAAGTGATCGACGAACGCTAATTCTATAACGAGGTTCAATGGAAACGAGATCATTAGCAATAGATTTACAATTTTGTCTCATTTAACACTCTAAACAAAACATTGAATAGAATGCGGAGACAGAGAGAGACAGAAGAGAGAATATGATCAGTATCGTGAAGAGATTCTTTTGTAGAAATTAATTCACGGACAATATCCGGAAGTATTAATAAGAGGTATTTCACAATAACTCAGCTTCGAGTTCTCCTAATAAAATACCTAATTTGAATATAAAAGATATAAAATACAATTTTCATGGACGTTTGCAAACTTTACCCGAAACGATAGCGGACTGATTTGAACAGGAACAAATGCTCTCCGGGGAAATTATACGCGTCGGCTGTCCAACCGGGCCTGGTATAATTTTATCACAAGAAATGCGATATTTGATGATGTTAAATAGATTGAGCGAATATGAATGTTATAAATTGGGGAGAGGAATTTAAATACTGGATTTGACAAATATAAATGAATTGTCACCGATGTCTAAGGAGATGAATATAATTGGTGGAGGCGATATAAAATCTAGTTTACGTACATCACATTACATGATAACACAAAAAATTAATAGACATCGTTCAAATTTCTAGAGCTAAATTTCGTGACGATCCGTAAATCGACGAAAATTGTTTTTCTAACCTCGACTAAATACGTACAATTATCGGAGATAACATTCGCGAGTAATAGAGAGTTACATAGGAACCGATAATACATAATCCCCGCTCAATACCGCAGCGTCGGCCGGTATACGAGCAGACTCGTCTAGACCGAGGCGCGAAGGGCCCGTAAGCTTCATAATACGGGTCTTTCGGTTCTAAGCCCGCTTTCATGGCTCAATCGGGTAGATATGTTTCATGACATATTCCTTTTTATTCATATTACTCGTTTTCAAAGGGAACGGTGAGAACATAACTATTCATTGCCTGCAAAAAAGGCCTTTGTACGTTGCCCGCAAGAAAATCAAACAGAAGTTATGTCATTTAATCAAATAATACATAATGATTATGTTATTTGCGGCGAGGGCACAATGAAATGAACACCCGGGTTCATTCATATGTTCATAATGGTGGATGTAGAGGTATAATTAGTAGCAACGTCAGGTGTATTACATTTCTCTTTCTCTCTCTCTCTCTCTAAATAGTAACACGTCTTAAAATTTTCATTTTATTACGTTCTTTGTCCTTATTTTTGGAGTTTTCAATTTTCTCTGAACTTTGAATACGTAGCATCGGTTCATACGGACTTTAAGAACCTTACTAATCTTCTGATTATCTCACTTAATCATTTCAGTCCATGCTACTGTCTCAATTATGACTTTTGTCAAAGGCGGATTACAATTTAGCAGCTGTTTTTGTATACTAAGATAAAGAACGCGTGCGCAATTGCTTGTTCACCAGCTCCTTACAAATACACCAGCTATTGATTCCCACTACCGTTATCGCCGGTACAGTTAATTCGTTTAGCTTCGAAACTATCGACACTGAATTTCACAATAACAAGATTTCTAAAGAATACCACAATTCAATTGTACACGTCGCAAGCCGTGAATAGCGTCGACGGTTACCATGTACTGTCCGCTTGCACAAATCCGTACGCTTTACATATTTATAGCAAACGGGTTTCTATTCCGCTTTAGGGCCGGAGCTTTCACTTTTAGTAAACCTGATAAAATAACAAACATAGGAGACACCAGGTATGAAGTTATTTTAATATTCCGGTCAATATTTACCAACTTACAAATATTGGCAATGAAGCTTATAAAAATGAGACTTTTAATTCCAAATATGGCAGTAAGAGAATAAACAGTTAGTGGGGTCATAAATGTCTGGGTACCGAGCATAGGTGGTATTGATGATCATCATATGGCATTGGTAGCAATCATGAACGGCGGTAAAAATTTGAGACGCGCAATCACCCACCAAACTCCCGAACGCGCCCAATGTTGCTTAACTTCAATATTGTTTACAATCTCGAAGTTTAGTATAAGGAGTTCAATCCAAGATCGCCGCTA
Organism: Passova gellias; assembly: GCA_018249975.1. NCBI lineage: Eukaryota > Metazoa > Arthropoda > Insecta > Lepidoptera > Hesperiidae > Passova > Passova gellias. The sequence continues at coordinate 4,245 of DWUN01004709.1, read as the reverse complement.
GCCAATTGTTTTCGTTAAAGAGCGAAGATAGCGATGAATCAGCTTTGTAATAAAGTATATTTGACTAAACTAGATCCAATCCCATACTTTTGCGATGGTATTCCAAATAATCGGTTCAATCATCTATTTGTACAGATGATATTTGCAAAAAAACCTTATCACGATAAATGTAAACTTGTAAATCTAGGCATATGGTAAGCTAGAAATGTAGTACAGCAAATATGTAGAATGAAATCGTGCAGGGATTTGGACGAGAGGATGCCGAGAGTGAGTACCTACTGAGAGCGGTGCTATTTGTAGAGTTTCTCCTGTCACAGCCGCACACTCGACGTCTTGAATTGAAGCGTACATTTCAGTGGCAGGTACAAAGCGCACCCGATGTCTTAAGCACATCGACTAACCACGGAACTTAATCAAACGAAAGGATACTGCGATCGCGCTATACGTATCTAACGCACAGCATTTCGGAGACGTTAACGACCGGGGCACATTCGCTCGACTGTGTAACGTTGACGTTTCTACCCCGAATGACAGTGGAAATGTTTTGACGAGATCCATGACGAATATAACAAGAATACAATTATATTTGTGTACAATTATAGTTATTCAAGCTTATTTCGAATACGGCACTCATAAACTGCACTGTCTTAGTAGGTCTCACAGCATAGAGTATGGACATGCAGAACTTTGAAAAGATTAATACTAATATTAGCACTGCCACTGTCCAGTATTAAATTTCACATCGAAACTCCGGAAAACAAACAAAACGGTGCCCGGAAAACATAACGACTCATAACAACGCCACACAAATGCAAGATTGATCGAAACCCGTAAAATTCGAGAACGATGAGAATTTAAACGGTCTATTGAGCACGAGCGGCGACAGCTCGGGATCACACCGGGAATGCAGAACGAATTGTATGCATTTCGTTTCAGCACGCCTCAGAAATTTCACTGGAGAATTTTGAAATATTTTCCCACAAAATATGAATGGATCCCCGACATCGCCGATCGCTTTCCACGACATTGTCAAACAAAGGCGGATTGAAACGATCGCTTCACAATGGACGCTTGTAAAGTGTTAAACAATAGTACTACTACGGGCGATGTAAAACAGTACATCCATTTTTTCCTAGTTTCGATTATTGCCATGCTGTGTTATGCTATACCGGTAAATTCGCAGATTTTGACACTAATTAACTTGTTTAACTATAAATAATAGTTTAAAATCAAATGCCCTAATCTATAATAATATTATAAAGCTGAAGAGTTTGTTTGTTTGTTTGTTTTAACGCGCTAATCTCAGAAAATATTGGTCCGATTTTAAAAATTCTTTCAGTGTTCGTTAGCTCATTTATCTAGGAAGGCTTTAGGCTATATAACATCAAGCTAAGATGAATATGAGAGGAGCAGCAATAAAAAATAATTTATATGGCAGAACAACGTTTGCCAGGTGAGCTAGATTCCAATAAATAACGAATTACAACGGCTAATATAACCTCACTAACTTTCCGGCATCTATACCAAGCCAAATATCAGCTTTAAGTTTCAAATTTCACTATTCAATCAAACACAGCATATATCTATCGCAATTGACTGTAATCACACTAAATCTGATCTCGATATGGAGCTAGCACATGTTAACATCAAACGCCTCTATAATATAGTGTTCGGGAGTGCGCATGACAATAATTTAGCATGCCACAGTCGCCGACGATTCTAACGTATCCTGTAAGTTGACTACGCGCCAAGAATATTTTGACTGTGCCATTGTACGGATAAAGTTTGGAAGGCGGTTTTGCTTAGCAATTGAATTTTTTTAATAAGGTAGTGACATTACACGTGCGAAATGAATACGGTAACAAGGACTACATCGTTAGCTTATACAGTATCACGCTTATTTTATGGAACTATTTCTTGTTCTTTAAACAGTCTTCAAGTTTTAAGTTATAGACTGAATGACAAATCTGGTGACAACACTCGACCTGATTATTTATTCCCGATGATTTAAGACTTAAATAATAATTAGGGGTAATTTGACAGGACTTGAACGCAGAACCCCGGAAGACCAAACCAATAAGCTATCACTTGAAAATCACTGTAATCTGTTATCGATAAACAAGTACTACCGAGCGGTATGATGGTTCGTTTTTATTGATATCAGCGACTACTCCGGATCTGATGATGTTGATTGTAATTATAGCTTCACTATCAAGTTCACGGTCAATTCAATTTCTTAAAAAAAATTCATTTTCAACAATTTAGTATGAACAAATGGCAACGTGGCAGTCAGAATGGCGATTGTATCGTATCCTGTAAGTCGAGTACGTGACGGGACTTGAGTAGGCTTAGACGCATGTCCGTGGCGCGATCATTCGGTCATACATACAGAAAACCAGTGAGGTTATTGCGTGGTTCGTACACCATTGTTTTTGTTATAGTGCAGCTGATCTATTACCGAGTATCCAGCTTATTGTTGCATTATTTATCAGACCCTAGGCGTTACACGATTCCCTTAGCGCGTGTAGGTTTTGAATAATACATGATACTCTTATAGATCTCACATTATTTATAGGGCAATGCAATTTGACGGGGAGAGGGTACATCTGACGGTAAGCGCTCACCGTTGCCTATAGACACCTGCAACATTAGAGGAGCTACTAACCAAGGTACGTAAATCAAGGCTTCACTGATATATATCGCCTGCTATTCGCATCCATTTAACTCATGAACATTAACATTTGTGGTATCGAGCGGACCACAAGCGCATTAGCATTAAGAACTCAAATCTCTAGAGTCGCTAGGATAAACTTTATGGAGTTTCGATAACGTTGCCTTTTTCCCAGTTTCCCTTCGTGAACGATTTAATGGGCGCGTTACAGAAATAACGAGTGGGACATAAATCCGTGCACCGAGGAAAACTGAGCACGTATGTACAATGGATTATCGCGGAGCCAGCTCGTTTATACAACTAGACCCGCCCGCGGATATCAATGCGTGACGTAACGCGGCGCCAGCGCCTTACACGGACATTCAATTATCGCACAGTCTACGTTTTATTGCAAATGTATTCGTAATATGTTCGATTTAATTCACAATTTACACGTTTATGAAATAATCAGAAACTAAGGGCAGAATATTTTTTAAATTATATTACGAAAGGACAAAAAGTGATCAATATTGCGTTTTAAAGTTATTTTTTTGTTTTTTGAAGTAACAAGTGAACATACACACTAATTAGCTACATGTTTCTACATAGCCTTCATATACTCGTGACGAATCTCAAATAGAAGCGTTCCATTAATAGCGGTGTTGCCGCAAACATGTCGCTCCTCTCAGGGATTAAGCTAGAGCGTCGTAGCCTGAAGGTTTTCAGCCTACATAAACCCTTAAGAAGAAATAGACACAACAGATTTACTTATGCTAGATACAGATTTATTAGTGAATTATTTCTAAAAGTACACTATAACAACAAATATTACTTATTTCGAGTTATTCCAGAAGAAATTCCATCAATCATCAAAGATCTGAGTACCATCATAACTAAAAGCTGAATTTCGATACGGAATGTACTTTAGGGAATTGCTTACAGTACCCACGTGTATTTGCTGCTTCTTCGTCAACATTGCCATAAAGAACATGTCCCAAGCCATCAAAACGGTCTCGCGTTATGTTTGTCCGGTTCATATATGTAATTGTCTTATCGACTGGTTCATTTAAATTTAGAGGGATATTTACCCTTCGATTACCTTACTCTTTAATCTCACGGTCGAAACAGTTTGAAATAATAAAAATATTTTATAAAACAACAGTTTCAATGGTTGTAAATTGTTTTCTAGCATTGCGTATTAAATCTAATAGTAGGTACGTTAGGAAAACTCTACAAAACATTCACCGCAGCGAATACAAAAACTTACAATGACAAAATATACGTTAAATTATCTCATGTCTGAGTTCGCGGGCAGGGAACTTGCGAGCTAAAAGTTTGCCGTCGGGGAAAGGTTGCAAAAGAGACTTTGTTAAGATAAACAGATTAAGTCGGAAACATAAATGGGGTTACAGTGTAAATTATTCCTAAAATACATAATGTTACAATTGAGTATACTAATATAATACTTGTGTGTATACTTCTTCGACAGAAACAAAAGCCAATTTAACGAATACGCTACAGTGTGCCTAGTGCGAGTTTTCATGTCTACTCGTCTCCGAGATAGTAAACTTAAATTTGTATGGGATTGAATCAGC
>DWUN01004708.1:0-10502 GCA_018249975.1 Passova gellias | reverse complement strand
CTAATTAAAGAGGAAAGTTTATGTGTATAATATATAGTAGAGAAATACTGTTATAATTTATATGGCAGAACAACGTTTGCCGGGTCAACTGGTTTAATATAATTTAAATTACACCATAAGAGATTTGTGTCCAGTGGTCGGACAATAAAGGATTGAAAACAAATTACAAATGTCTGTAGTTAAAGTAAATTGATGAATATAACGAAACATTCACTTTTATAATTGAACAGCTTTATTTTTATTAAAGACTAGGATAGTTCATATACGTCTCTACTTTTACATAATCGGTAAACCTATTGGTCTACAGTACCCCTATTTGCAATTAGGGTTATTGAATTCAATGATTTACAAGTATTTTTTCATGGGGAGTTGGTTCATATTCGTTTTCTATTTAATCCTTGCAGCCCCACATAAGTCAGTTTTCAATTAACGGCACGGAGATTTTCCACGTCAACGGCCGTAATCCGAGTCCGTCTGAGGGTAATGGTGTACATATCTTTAAAAAATCGGAAATCGGCACTCAAAGCTTATTTGAAAGACTCCGATTTTCATCATGAAGGCAACAAGTATGGAAAACAAGTTTATACTGTCGATAAGATACTTTTTGTAATCTTAAAATTTTATTTTAGCAGGCCATATATGTAGGATCTGTTTAAATAAATTTTGCACAACAAGTCCTTTGGTAATGTTGATATTTTAATTGTTTTACTGCAAAAATATTTTCTGTTGTACAGAACAATTATGGGCACATGCAAGTTTTGTATAATTCCAATGTCAATATTCATTTTAAAATTTCATATTTAAATTTTTATGTGTTGACTTAATATCTATTCCGTTTTCGTTTTAATAGACCTTATATTTTTAATTGCAATCTCCCGGTTCCCATCAATATTCGACACTTGTTCCCTGTTGTCCTTTAAAATGCAAAATTAAGATCAGAAAATAATTACTTTCGGCGTTTTAATCAATATTCCTCGCATCTTCAAATGGGTAATAAAATATCGAAAGCAAATGTAAAGTATGTATGTAAATATTGGTAATGACCATTTCCACTATTATCAGTATTATACAAAATAGAATCAAAACTTCAATTGCAATATTTCAAAAGGCATGTTTTTATTGGAAAACTCTTAAGAAATATTGGCCGTATAGTTTCTGATATTTCGTGTTTTCTCCATAGTCAAAAGATAGATTACGCATAAAACTACACTGTGCAGTCCCTATACCCCTATACACCTTTGTAGGTATACATTTAATTATTTATGTAACGCAGTCTGACTCTTTGAAAGCTGGTTCAAATTTTTGTTTTTGCTACTCTTTGTGTCTGCCTTCTACACTTTCTTCTTCTCTTTGTGTCTTCATTCGTTACATAATTTAAAAATATTTTAGTATCCTTTGGGAAGATAAAATGGTTAATTAACAACATGTGATTTTAATGTTTTCTTTTAATGACATGTTTAATGATTTTGCACGTGTTTATATTTATCAATATTATCATTAACATAGTTATCGTCGTATATCTTTTAGATGAACGGGTACGGAATAAGAAAGGTTCGTATGTAGGTATTTAGTACAATGCGCTCTAATGATATATTAAAATACAAGGTCCAGTTTGGCAAGGAATAAATCGTTTACATTTCCTTAAGATTTGAACACTCACTCGCGTGACCGGGTCTACCAATTTTCATCTCCCCTTGAGGATCTCCATTAAGACTTAAACAAGAACTGTGAAGACACGCGAGATCTCGTGTTGCAGTATTCGAAGTTTGAATCCATTCATAACAGCGGGAGGGTAGCTTTGAGACTAATCAAATTGTAGAAAGCAATACAGTTTTATAATATAACTATTTTGCTTTAACATGCGTACATTCAGTCAAAACGCGGATAATAAGTACACATTTTTTATCAACAATAATTTTGAATACTAATGAACATCAACCTCACCAGTACCAGTCTATTCATAAAATCAATTGTAAATATTACACGTTACATTCACAGTTCTGACTATTTACAAGGTATGTATTCGCACCCACGCACGCTAAAGTTTTATTTGATCGCGCTGTGCATAATTATATTTGCCAACAAATTACGGAGCTGCCTAAACACGGATTCATTGAAGAACATAAAACCCCAAGCCTCGGAAGCGATTAAGGCACGCCACTTAATCTGCAGCAGTTAGGTGATATACGATCGCGTGTTCTACCACCATCCATTGACCGTGCACTTGCAAAGGCTATTCCTATATTGCAAGTTAATCGCCATACATCACCTCCATATATCATTAGGAGAATAAGGTGTAATATTTACGAGAAATCCGTTATTAGATTGTTATTGGTTGTACCTTTGAATCGTCTGGAATTGACTTATAACTTGTCCGAATGCATTCTGTAGAACTTGAAATCAATGTTGAATTAAGAAACGTAAAACTAAACGAAGTACGAAGTAATTAAATTCGTAATCAAATTGTATATTAAAAATATATCAGATAATTTTTTTATCCTTACCGCTGAAGCAATACAGAATAAGGAATAATAAAAACAGTTAAATTATTTTGTTCGCTTTCAACGTTCTAACTTATTAGACTTAATTGACAATCCTTTGTTACAAACTGAAAGTCACGCAGAGTTAATTTCATAATGGCAATAAGGTAACTTTTTACATAACAATGTCATTAAGTAGATACCTGTAACCAAAGCGGTGGTGCGAAATGCAATTTAATTAATTAAATTAAATTAATGACATTAAATATTTCACACTGATCATTCGCGATCTCTTTCTGGGATAATTAACAATATAATAAACAAAGTTTTAATATTCTGATGTACTGATGTCATTATAATCCTTACATACCTGTATCTAAATATAAATAACGTACAACGTAACATCACGCCTGTAATCCCCGAAGGGGTAGGCAGAGGAGTGTAGTATACCCCCACATTTCACCGGTTAAATGGAAATGGTAAACCTCAGTATCACTAAAACACAAATCTACTGTGAGTATGTTTACTCAAATGTGTATACTTTTTAAGTCGCAGTGTTGACCACGGGACTTTCCCGTAACTCCCGTAGCAGCGGAAAGCCTTAAGCATAATTCACCAAACTAATTCATTGGTTGATAACTGGTTGATATAACCGTGAAGCCAATGACCAGGAACCCTTAATATTCTCTACGAATCACGGAAACACTGTTAAAAAAATTGACATTAACGATGACTTTACACATCGCCCGAATCTCCGATTTATCAGAGATACGAAATCTTCACACAAATATATACATTTATGCGTATAGATTATTACGAATCGGTCTAATATAATCATCAATTAACACCGCAGATGCAAGCCATTCGGAACATGGCAAGTTAATCACCACATATTACACTCATAAATCATTGACCTTCGTGCATGACGTACGTAGGGGCGTTGCGAAATCTACCTCCCTAACCGATATGTTTATAAGGGAGACGGAATAAGGTATCTTCATTATGAGATTATTAATTACATCTTGGGTACCTACCTACCAACAGGTAGTACCTTCGGGTAAAGTTATACCTATAACTTTTAAAATCTTACATCGTAACCATTAAAAGGTTTTAATTAGACTTTGCCGTGAACGTGAGCTCTGAACAAGATTTGCAACACCTACACATCCTATATATAAGTAGAATAGGTAACATTAGCATATACTAATTTATAATTTGGAACGTACGACAACGTTGTTGACACAATTTATACGAACGCTCACAGCAAACATATAAATGTGGCCATTATTCAAATCTGTAAATACAAGAATATAAAGAATTCCATACGAGATGAATCATTCGACATACTCTTTAGATTCATGCGTACCTGAGACAGTTGTTTGTTTTTGGAATATTACTTTATTTAAATAACATGTTTGTTTGTTTGTTTACGCAAAAAATACGGCTAGTTATTACGTGTAAGTCCATTTACGTAATTAAACTGTTCTATAACGTGCTTTTTATAATATACCATTCAGGCAGGATTTCATGGTTAGCAAACTTAGTAATTTAAACAATAGACTTGACCTCCGGATGCTAGAACCAAAAATAATTCTATTGTTTATTTGTTTTTCACGTCTTGTTTCGATTTCAATTTACGAAAATTGAACATTTTAAACAAAATAAATATACATGTTTTAGATAAGCATGAAAATATTCTTTTATTGTTAAATTTCATCGATATTATCCTTATAATTAAAGCTATTAAAAGGTACACACGTTAAAAGTATCGCAACTAAAGGACGACACAACTGAAAACAATGAAGGCAAAAAACATCAGTATGATTCATCGGACATTCGTTGCATGTTTTGTTTGTTTCTGAAAACAGCAGCTGTTACGTTAAAAAATTGTTTAGAGGTACCATTTTTGAACAATAAACACTGGCGTAAAAGAGAAAGGCTACATTGAACACCGCATGGTAGGTTTTAAAACAATATTTAATTTTCTCGAACATCGTCAAAAACTAATCTAATGCTGAATATACCTAAGGTCATTTTTAGTGTGCTAGATATCCAAAACAAAATATGAAATATCGTATTTATAATTACTAGGATGAATAGTACTAACGATTAAAAAATACTGAAAAGTAATATGATAAATTTACCGTAGTTTAAATAGTTTGTATAAATTTCGCACGAAAAGACAATACCGATAACCTTAACCAGGTATATACAGGTGGAAAATTGCGGTTCGTTTGCATAATAAAAGATCTCGAGTTAGTTCATTCGTATTCACATTTGCGTCAATATCACGTGATAACGAAGAGTTTTCCAGAGCCACACGTGCCGGGTGACTCACGTCGCGTGGTGCGATTCAAAAAAACTCGCCGATGATAACGTAATAAAATTATCTTTTTATATGAGAGAGAGAATTAATTAATTTACTATGATTACAGAGTAGAATCTTCTTGATAGATAGCGCGACGATCAGCGCAGGTCTGCGGAGAGACTGGGAGAATCCTAAACCGAGTTTTAAGCAACGGTACTGATGTAACGCTTTGTGAAACGCAGTGATCAGTACTGTATGGATGATAACGATTATTAAGATATACCAATGAATAGGCACTATGATTCACCATTTTCATTTTATGAAACCAGTTATAAACTTCTCTTGTTCGTAGATCATACTTGGTTTTGATTTTGTTACTTTTTGCACTAATAACTTGATTTAAACCTACACACTAATGAGACAGCAAGTCACAAGACATAAAATAAATGCACACTATGATGGATAATCACGAAATTTCGACTAATCAATTCAAGTTATTGACCTTAGACAATAAGTGTACGTTTTAGTTATGTTAACCTGCTCCTAATGACTTTAAGCCATTAATGTTAATCTGCCAAGTAGACGATAATTATAACGCTCGTCGCTTGTAAATTAGACATTCCAAGTCATAATTATGTAAAGTTAACCTTGACTCGGTGAAGGAATTTTACAAGCGGTCCTTAAACCTCATTGCTGTAAAATAAAATGTACATTATTAAACAGTACCCAAAGTTTGTATAATTAGTAAGCAGAACACTAATTATTCTACAAGTACTTTATACAATAAATTGTAATTAAACTAAATAGATAAATAAATTAGTTTTGAATTATAGAATTGTATTGAATTATTATTTTATTAGGAATAATACAAACTGCATATTGCGAAATCTTCGATGGGAATTGTGCACTTAGTTAAATGAAACATTGAAAAGTACCGACTAGTTTATAGGTACAGTTTATGTATAAAAAAAAATATAGACGAATTGAGTACCTCCTCCTTTTTGAAGTCGGTCACCAAGCATCTCGTTATCACTATCGCTACATATTCATAAAACAAGCCTTTTTATAACATCGTTATAAACAGTCGTAAATTCGCAACGTAATAAAAATGTTATACGTCGGTACATTGGAACGGTTTGTCGTACACCCTTCAGTACTTCCGTCGATCCGACCTAAGATTTGTCAAACTTTACATTTTCATCCCAAAACTTTAAGAAGTTTGAATTTCGAACACGAGATAATCTTATTCCTTTCATTCGGTACATCCTGTTTCATAACTCGTTTCGTTCCATTCTATTGCTGTTTCCAGCGTTTTGTACTTTGTTGCTCGCGACTCGAGATATATGTTATCCACAAAGCCCAAGTGAAATGAACATAATTCAAATACAGTGGATGTAATGAATGGATTGTAAACATTAAATGTGTCAGTCAATGTTATTTCGCGAATGAATTGTTACATCTTTCCACTAAACAAACATACTTTTGTAAAAATAATTATACTATTAAAGAGATTGACTCTTTCAATGCGTGTAATGCATCGGAATGTTTTATTATTTTGCACATATATGAACCATTCATTACTGAATGGGGTTATAAGAACAAACCGATATCCCAGTCTATGTAAGTGTCAGCCAGTATGACTAGGGACAACTTGAACAACTTAGTATCAGTCGTAGTCATTAGCAGGGAACACAGATGTACGCTAATACGCAAAAGAGAAACTTTTCAACTTATACGAGTACATTTGCTAACCTGTACCATTTTCCTCTTGTAACGGACCTGGCCAGACGCCAACGAATTCATTTTACCTCAGCTTGCATTCAGTGTTGATGTCCGAGCGAAATATTTATATATTCCATTTATTAGCGAAAATCTATTTAGGTCAACGCGACGGCCAGTAATCAAGTTTGCCGATGTCAGGTCGAGAGGTTTTTTTTTTATATTTTAGTGAACCCATGCAAGTATTATATGGTTCAATGAACCGTATAAAATTGTTAGTAGTTAATTCGGTATAAACGGAATCGGGTCAACGAAATTCTACAGATTGCATAGAAAAAAGTTTTAAATATTAAAAGAGCATATCTTATGGTCACACATATAGGTAGCAAAGTAAAAGCAATGTTATAATACTAGCATGAAATTCATATACATATTAGCAAAGAAATAAAAAGAAAATTTTTATTACCGCCTATTGCATACCGCTGATCGGGATGGTAAGCTAATGAAAATAGAATATCGCTACTATAATTACTTTTCCTACAGTGTAGAAGCGTGAGAACTGCTCAAACGACATAAAGATAAAGGGGTTTTAAAGACAAAGATAAAGGGGGTAAATATGTATGTAATCTTAATATGATGTAAATAATGTCGAGGTAGATAGTACATGCTTAATACATTGTTACGCTCTACTAAACGTGTAATCTACAGTATTGTGTGAAAGGAATCCCACCACAAAGGACACTCGAGCGACTGAACGTTTTAATCTATCCGCCAGAGAGCCCATAATGTCTCTATCTACTTAACTAAATTACTTGTATAAATCATATTTAAACGTGACGAAAACGGGCGTCCGACATCTTCATGAAGGGATGAAACAAATGACTGCAACCTTAATATGGACGACATTAAAGGGAAAAAGAGACAGAAAATTTTAATTTCACTTTTAATAGTACTTATTTTTTATATATGTAACAACTAAAGCCTAATAGAGTTGAAGTTGAAATTAAATAGTTAAAAATAAATAAAGTTAAAAGTAAATTCAACTCTAACTTGAATACAAATATCAATAGCTGCAGTGAATACTTACTACTAACTACTAAATGTATGTGCCCCATCACTCCTGTAACATAAGTAGGTAGGTACATGTGATTTCCCGAGTTCATACTATGTATCAATGAAGTACTCAGGGTGCAAATAGCTTGAGCAAATCGACGTGCCGTAAGTGTAGAGACTTAAGCGCAAAAACCTCAATTAAAAATAAATCATTCTTTGCTTTACAATAAAGAAGCTTTATGATAAAGTGATTTTCTTTTAAGGTTAGTTACACTTATCCTTTAGTATTCATTTAAGTTAATGTAAAAACCGCATCATGTACAATAATTTATGATATGTATATTAATAATATGTATATTAAATAAGTAAAAATAATTAAATAACTGGAACGAATACAATCTAGTTAATGCTATTTATAAAGTGTAGTATGAATTATTTATTTCTAGCCAGTATGCAAAATTACTTGTAACGTTTAAAAAAAATATCGATAACTATCGAGTCATTCAATGAACGACTGTATAGTTCACACGTATTTTCACTGCGTATTTCCAATGTCCTTAGGTAAAGTGCTCTTAAAAATTCACAACACTTGGGAGACAGTTGAACCGTTCGCCGATAAAGTAAAACCCCATTTCTCAGATTCCGAACTTGTTCGGTTCGAGACAAGCTGTTTCTTCCCACCGGGAACTTCATAAAACATTCCGCCCGATGATTTACACTCGCCCTTATCGAGGTGCATGTACCGGCGCCATTAAGATTAGGTATTCATGTTGAACACCTGATACTTTAAGAGCATTTGACGTCGTAGTGGAATATCCGATGTGGTCGCGCCCTTACATTTTACACAGCACTGACAACTGAATGCTTAAGATGAATTAGAACTGTACTCACGGATATAAAAAAACTTACATACAATAAACAAAATTGTATTACATTACACGAGCTATGTAAAATAATCGCATAAGACAACTATTAGAAGTCTTCAATCAGTCAAGAAAAATTGCGTTTTACACATTTTTTAGACATATTTAAAAATACTGGCTGCTATTAAAGCTTGGCAACTTGGCAAGCAACAGTAACGGTGCTTCTATCCTACGGTAATATCAATTATTTAAAAAATAAGATCCTAATAAATCTGAATACACACTCATATTGGATATTCACAATACACGTTATTTGCTTGCTACCTTCATGTTTGCATCAAACAAGGGGCGGGAACGTGACGAGCCGAATATTGACAAGCCTCTCAGATATAAGGGTTGTGTCGAGAGAAGTTTACCCACGCGGTTATCGAATTTCAAGGACTAATAACTGTCTAATAAATTATCTGTGAAGAAACTTTATCAAGCCCATTGTTGAGACACGAAAAGTTATTTTAAGAGTATCCCAGATCATTTTGATTTTTGGCAATATCACAGATAAATGAATAAAACGATCGTCATTGAAATACTGTAGTTTATACACATTCACAATGTCACACAAATACTTCATAAATTACTACTAATACTACTAAACTATATAAATTACAGTAGAGCTCCGCGACAATCGTGTGAATAAACCTCTTAATTGCAATAAAATTTATTTATGACTTTATATCATTGTAATAGGAATTTCTGTAAAACTTTGTTTTCTTATATGCTAACAAGTTCAGTTTGAGTTTTATTTCAATCTTAAAACATTTTTAAAAGTTAAAAATCATTTAACGTAATTTACGTATAAACGAAATGCGGTAATAAAACCCGGAGTTTAAATGTCAGAGATTTGAGCGTGTATTACGTAATTTAAGATGTCGTCTGTGTGTATTTAAAATTAAATATCACACGCTGAGATGGCTAAGGATTTTTCTTCGCTATCGCGAAAAAACCGGAACGACTGAAAGTTCTCTATCATTATTGTTTGCGGCACAGAATGTCTGCCAAACCCTATTTGGCATGAGGGAACACTACATATAGCCTTGACCTTCCTCAGTCTGGGTGAAGATCCGTGTGCAAAGGTGGTACTATGGAAAGGATGATAATATCGAGAAAAGATGACAAAGCCAAAGTACTGTAGTTTCAAAAGTGGAGACACAATAAATTAAATTTGATAACCTAAATAAAAGTAACTGAACTCTTAAATTACCAAGTCGTGGAGATAGTAGATGGAAGGCCCGCCCTTAAAAGTTCATGATACGTGATATTTAGTTTTAATATTACCTTTTTATACAAATCATACAATATCATGTATAAAAAATACTTAAAACATAAACCTGATGCGTCATAGCACTTTAAGGTTGAACTACAATTCCCTTTATGCCACCATTCTTTCGCGAAACTACCCCATCCGTTTCTAAGTTACGCCCCAATAAGAAGTCCTCTGTATGTCCCCTTCATCGCAACTGTCAAGGGCGTGTAAAACAAAGTTTTCGGTCTCATATTTGCTGATAAAATGGACGTGGAAAGTATAAGCGAAATAAATTTGTTCGACGTTCACAGTATATTGCAGGATCGAGAAACACAATAAACAAAAGTCACTAGATTTTATTAAGCGCTTTAACGCACAGGCCATTAATAACCTTAGAACTCTACAACAAAAAAAAAGAGAAGAGATACGCTGCTGTTGTTGTTGTTGTTGTGTTTGAGCTAAATGAGAACGACAAGAAAGAGTACGGCAGTCATGTAACTCAAATTACCTCCAGCAATGGAACTTTTTTAAAAACCTTCCTTAACTATTAATTTGATTTTGCTTAATTATTTTTCAGTACAGCCACTTTTTTAAAAGTCGGCTCCGAGCTTAATATGTATATCGTTTTGTATATAAACCTTCTTTAACCTTTGGATAGTTTACAAGAATTTAAAATAGGAAAAGAAAAAGCATAGTGGGTACGTATGTACAACCCTTTCGTTGGTCCACTGCTGGACCGGGTCTCCTCTCATAGTGAGAGGGATTTAGGCCATAGTCTA